>VDFB02237816.1:0-18376 GCA_007258455.2 Sequoia sempervirens | reverse complement strand
CAAATTAATTTACTATCTATTTAGACAAACATGAATACATATACTTTCAATGAACAAATGAAAAAAATAACACATTGTACAAATCATACAAGAGTGCGAAATATATTTAATATCTTACAACCATCAAAATCTGCTTAAATAGTTAACACATTTTTTACATAAAGAATGTTAGCTGCAATAACCACAGCCTCCTATATTATTTAAATAATTGAATAACTATTGTCTTTTAACTTGGAGATCTTAAAAAGCTTTTCTACCCTAATCTATAATAAATCTAGTGATATTGATTTATCAAAGTTCCACTGGATAATTTTCCAATCAAACCCATTGTGTGGGGAACCCCACTGGAATCTCCTTCAGTCTAACGCTGGAAAACAGCAGTCGCACACATTTTTCTAAATCTATCAATGTACACATTGCACCTGATTGGGATGTGTATTTCATGACAACTGTTCACGTAAACCCATCTGTCTAAAATATTAGATCCATTAATTTCTATTTGGTGATACATTCATTTATCTCCCTCTTTTCTATTCAGCTGGCAGCTTTTATATCTGCCGCAGTGTAAATAGGAGTAATTACATGCTTTCCAAAATTTATTTCTGGACTGACAAAAATACGATCTCTCTATACTTATATATGATAAAATAAGTTAGAATTTTAGAAAGTGTGTACCAGACAACTACAGCCATTTGTAGCCAAGAGACTTTGAGGCTTGAAAATAATATACGTGGAGAATCCAAAGTGTATCAACAATGCAATTGATACAGGTACCATCTCTTCAAATTGATATTTCCTCTTGAATTTAAAGAATATTTGAAACTGCAGACATATGATTGAAGTGTGGAAATATGATGGCTCTTAATTGAATTTTAATCATAGAATTGTTGGGATGGGAGGAGAAGCTGAGGAGGCTGATAAAGTGTTCCAGTTATTGATTGCTGCAACTGATTTTTGACCCCACCATCCTTTTGCCAGCAGACAGGGTGGGACTAAGTAGTCCTGATTTAGCAGAAATAGTGACATAACTGAAAACTGATAATATGTAACTAGGGAACGTTATAATTATTTCATTATCCTCCATCGAGAGTGGGTTAACAATGCTTATTATTTCATTATAATTATGTTGTACCCTTGCTGTTTTACCAAACTTCCTAAGCTTCTTTCTTCTTCTGTTCTTAAAGTCTATATTATTGCACTTAAGGATTTGTCTCATTTGAATGAGATATTTTATTGTTTATTTGTTTTATTTATTTAGTTTGAGGTGTTTTATAAGGTTTGGAATATCATGTAACTAAAATGTAAAACATAAAATTATAAAATATTTTTTGGGTAAATAAAATATGAATCTTTTAAGTAAATAAATATAATGCTTTAAATAAAGTAAAGTAAACAATACAAATAGAATTAAATAATTTTTAAATAAAATAAAATGACTCTTAAGTAAATAAAATAATTAGAATGATGTATTTTAAATACATCTATTCAAAAAATGTCAAGAGATATTAGTTTTGACTAAAATAAATAGAATGACGTCTATGTATATTTTTTGGATAGATGCATATTGAAGACTAAATGTTGGGAGATATAGTCTTGAATTATATTATTTACCTAAAGACTTATTTTATAGTTTCAATTATTATAAATATATGTTAGTTGTGTTTTAGTTTTTATGTACATAGTCACAACATGGCCCTTTGTACGTTGCTGCCACAATAGAATGTCTCTCAATATAACTAGTTATATACTACCTCCATGCATGCACAATCTATTATCCCTGTGTCAAACAATTATATAATACTACTTTTCCTCTATTTATCAAGGATGACCCTCATCTATTAAACATGCTCTTTATCTCTTATTTGCTCAATAGTGTGAAACTTTAAGTTTTTGTTCTTCAATTGAATCAATTATTGTTGATTATCTCAACTCACATTCAATAGAAAATGATATTAAATTTTTTTGATAAGTCATGTGTGGGGTGGGGGTCTTCTTTCATTAGATAAATAACAATACCAACAAAAAAAAAAACCTTTTGAAAAAGGGAAAAATAATGCTTCAAACCAAAAAATTAGATAGTTATAAATACGATTCAAATGATGAGAACATGACAAATAGAAAATAACATGACATATCAAGAGCCATGAAAACTCTAGGATAATCTAACTATTGTTTACATGGGAGATAAGAATCCTTGTGTTGTTGGTTGAGTATGATTTCTTTTTTCCTCTCACTCTCCACCTTGGTCCAATCATCCATGGATTTTGGAGGATTCCTATTAGTCATCTCAAGATTCTCAAAGAGGATTCTTCATAGTGAATATTGAAGAGGGATATTCACTTAAAAGAAGTGAAGCCAATGACGAAAAAAACTCATCCTCAACCACCAATTTATGACTAGAACATAAATGATTGGTTTGTGGAGCATTTCTTTTGGCACATAAACACATTGGCCCTTATTAGAGGTCATATTCACATGCAACAACAAATACAACTTTTCTTAGGTCTGGGATCAATCTAATAATGATGGGTCTTTGCCTCCTAGCACCAAGTAACTTGCTTCTTTTTTGCTATTTCAACTTAATTTTTCAGTAGTGTAGGAGAAAATTTCTATATTCAAAGAAATTATGAAATTTAAAAGGGATGTTGGCATAAATTGTCTTTAAAAAAAAACATTTCCACTTTTTGTTAACATTATTGACTTTAGGAGGCACTTGTCTGAATCGATTTCACCATAGATCTCAATAAATAAAGTATGAAATTGGTCTTTAATTTCCATAAGAGAATCCAAAAATTCCCCCAATGAATTCCCATTTACTGTTAGTCTTGCATCTCACTATAATTCAATAGAGTTTTAGTTAGGATTGAAAGAGGGTTACCATAGCTCTAGGCACACAAAATTTGTATTCTAGTGATTTGGTGGGAAAAATTTAGGGCTTATCAAGACCTAGATAAACCACTAGAAAATTTTCACCAAACAAATCACTATGATTCTTGTAATTATGAGGGCCAAAACATGTAAATAATAGTAAAAAATGGACCCTGACTATTAAAGCAACTATTAGGGGAGTTTTTAGAGCTCAAAGAAGTGTGAACCTTGCTGCAAGAACCCTGTTTTTAGGGCACAAAGGACTCATTCGCCTTTAGTGGCGAATGGGTCCCTATTAGGGTTTCTAAAACTGAGATCTAGGTTATTTTCCTTGATGTATGCACTCTTAGATTCTCATTTTTCAGCTCACGAAAACCTGTACTTAATTCTGTAGCTTCAATTCTTTGTTCTTGCACTTTGAATGAAAACTTTGACAACTTTGCTCTAAACTTGCTTTCCACTTGATCTTCAACCTGTAAATCTGCAAACACACATTCAAGGAGAGAAAAACTTGTTGATTGTTAGTGAATAGGGGCCATGAAGAATGTAGATCTTGGATGTGAAATAATGCTTGCAAGTAGATCCTCAATGCTACACTCACAATCTTAGCTCAACAACATGCATGAATGCATCAAACCCTAGACATGATGGAATGATCTTGAATTGCTGCAATAAAAATTCAAAAATATACCTTGAAATGTCTTTGAAATGCTCTTGTGATGCTCTAGTTCTTGAAAAATTGAATGCTTAGGCCTCTTGTAAACTTGCTAGATGACTTAGGAGGAAACTAGGTGAATTAACCCCTTATTTATACTAAATTAAGAGATTAACCCCAAAATTCAAACAATTCAAGCCGACACCAGATCTAGAAATAAACATTATTAAATTCTTGCCACATTGAAATTCAAAAATGGGGTCCTCATTAAGGGAGGACCCATTCACCACCTAGAGCGAATGGGTCCTGGCACAATTTTCCAAGACCTAACCTCGGGGGATGGAAAGATCACTATAAACCCATTTAGAATCAATTGATAAAGGGGGGTCCTATAGAGGTAGGACCCATTCGCCACCTAGGGAGAATGGGTCCTAGCACCAATTTATAGGACCCTTATTTTTCCCAATTAATTGTTATTTAATTTGAATTGTGGGTGTCAGGATAGATCTTCGAGAGGTGTCATAATTAAGGCTTAAATTTGAATTAAAGGGGAACCACCTTAATTAAATATAATTAACCATAATTAATTAAGAGGACCCTAGATAAATGTAAAAGTGTGTTACAACACTTTACAACACTTAAATAAGGTACACATTAAGTTCATTTCATTAAAAGGGGCCCATTAGGCTTAATTCATTAAATAAACCCTAGAAAAGTGTGAATGTTTGTTACAACACTTTACAACACTCTTGTAAAGGAAACATTAAGGTAAATTTTAATTAAATAAGGACCCTAGAATGATATGAATGTGTACAACACATTACAACACCATTCCAAGATACAATTAATTGAATTTTATGTCAATTATCCAAAGTAAGTGTGAAAAAGGATTACTTTTTTTGACACTGCATTTTTCCCCCACTTTAGTGAGAGGATGACCCCATGTCAAACTCACACTAAAGTAGACATTCTAGATGCTTAGGTATGCAACAATAAAAAAGATACATAACCATACCCTATCAAAGGCCAATAAAAATAAAGAAAAACTAAGGATCAAGCACAACCATCCCAACATGATGTGGAACGAGGCTGTTTGTCCAAGAAAAAGGATCAAGATTCAATGGTACAATGCGATGTGGAACACATCTAGGATGTTTTTCCATAACATATGTTTCTCACTCTAGTGTAGTGGAACCTCAATCTGTCCACTAGGTGAGTTGTCCCAATGAAGTGGAAAATTAGAGAAATATTAGTCTCTCATACCATACTGAAGTTATCCTCCTGAAAACTTTGATAAAGCACCACAGTGTAATTATTTTTGTAAATGCTTTTGTAATGTAAAATTTTGTTAAAGGGGATTTTTCTTTGTTCATGTAAAGGTATTCTTCTTAGGGATAATTGTGCCTAATGTCTCCAAGAGAGGACAAGTCAACGTGTCAGATCGTCACTCATGGGATGCCTCATTCACATCATGCCATGGCGGTAGATCATACACTCTTGGACAACATCAAACCCAATGACACCACCAAGGAGAGGAAACATCACAAGAAAAAAGGAAAATCATGCCATGAAATTTTGTCAAAAGATGTCATTGAGGTATGCCCCCACTTTAAAGTGATTGCTACACCGTTACTGTGAGCAATTTCTTTAAAGTGGCCAATTTTTTTTCCTAAGGCATGAGAGCTATCCTCAAAAATCCCTATTCCAAGTCATATGTTTCCAAGATAAGTTATGTCATGAAATAGGAAAGAAGGGTCACCCTCACAAATACATAAGGAATCTATGGATTTGGGGTTAGTATGTCTATGCTACAATGTTGTCATAGAGCATGGAACTGTCATCATTCCCCAAATACTCATAGAACTAGAAGAATGACACAAAGAAAGCAAAAACAAAGAAAAATAATTTCGGGTCAACATGGAAGAGACCTAAATGTCTTGATGCCTTGCATCATCCCCAAAAGGAAAACACAAGAAAAATGAAAAATGGTAAAAGGAAAGTTTTTGGGTCAACATGGAAGAGACCTAAATGTCTTGATGCCTTGCATCATCCCCTAAAGCAAAACACAAGACAAATGATAAATGATAAAAGGAAAGCTTCTTTCGCCAACATGGAAGAGACTCAACAAGTCTCAACACCTGCATCATCCCCGAAAAGGAAACAAGAGAAATGAAAGATAAAGAAAAAAAGATTTTGGGTCAACATGGAAGAGACTCTAAATGGTTCGATGCCTCGGCCATCCCTAAAAGGAAAACATGAGACAAAATGAACCATGGGGTAATATTATAGAAGAATGAAAGGTACACAAAGGAATGCACAAAAGAGAGAGAGAGATACATCAAACGTCAACACGAGGGATCACTTTATGCACATGCAATCTCACAAAGAAAATACAAAATGCAAAGGCTAGGCACATGAAGCCAACCTAAAGTAGGTCGCTTCCTCAGATCCTTAACTTCATTCATATGAATAGAAGGTAGACTACTGAAATAAAGGGACAAGAGAAAGTGTCAACTAGGGGAAGCACCGGATTGAACACTTTTTAGGATTTGTCATTTATTCATACAAGAGGAAAACAATTCTATTCAACTCCATCATGCACTTGTTCATCAATTTTTTTTCTCAATTTTCCTTCCTCCATCAAATTGTAAACCACTATTGTGGCTTCACCCATAACAATGTCCATGCAATGTTCTTGTTTATGTTGCGGTGAAGGTATATGATTATCATGCTTTGCTTCAGGTAAGTTTGGATTCTAATTTTCTATGTTGTTCTTGTCTTCTTGAGTTTGTAATCTATGAGCAATAGCACGTCGCCTATGCCTACACTCTTTAGCACTTTGATTTCTTTTCGATCTATTGTCAATTTTTGTTTGTGTAAGAGTGGGTTTGTCAATCATAGGTTCCTTCTCTTCCTTGGGAGGAAAAGAGGAAACAATAGTAAGTTGCTCAATTGCTTTGACTTTGTAAACTTGTTTGAGTCTAGGAGGGAAAATGGAATTATTTTTGTTATCTCATGGTCTCTTGTAGGAAATTGCAAGAGGTTTTTCTATAGGTTGTTCTTGTATGTTCAGAAGTTCTTTTGGTTCGATCATTGCTTCCTCAAGGATAGGTGCTTTATTTATAGGTTGAGGCATGTTTTGAAGGGATAATTCTACTATTTTCTTTGCCTTGAAATTTTGATATGATTTGAAAAATAAATCCTTACAGGGCTTGATAGGTTCCATAGGCTCGGGCCAAAAGAAATCTAATGAAAAATTTCCTTGGGCCGACACAAGATTAAATCGACTATGATGCACAGTAAAGATATTATTTCCAAATGGAAAATTTAGACATTTATGCACAATCAAAGGGATGAAATTCATAGAGCGAAGCCATGCATAACCTAGCTTCACACGAATTGGTCTGATTGCAGAATGATGGAAAATGAGATAGTTAATGTTTTCGGTCCCACTTTTAAAGGGACATCTATCGAGCCTATTGTAGGGAAAAAAAATTGTTATGCGTCTTGATCCATGCTTTTGGTTTGTCATATGTATCTTGATATAGTTCATGCACATATAAGAATTCTTCTATGATCACATTCTCTCCACAAACATGATCAATCAATATCCCATTAGTGGGTTTATCATTGATTTGACCAGCTATGTAGAGAGGACCATCAAGTGCATGCTTAGGTATGTCATTTTGTGAGAAATTAATGTCAAGAGGATGTTTAGCTAAGCCCTTATGAGGTCCAGCTTCGATAAATTCTACCATGTT
The DNA here is from genome assembly GCA_007258455.2 of Sequoia sempervirens. Taxonomy (NCBI): domain Eukaryota; kingdom Viridiplantae; phylum Streptophyta; class Pinopsida; order Cupressales; family Cupressaceae; genus Sequoia; species Sequoia sempervirens. The sequence goes on along the minus strand of VDFB02237816.1, from coordinate 11,092 downwards.
GTTTGTGTTATCGAGAAGACTAGTTTACATAGGAGTTTGTTCTATTCTATCATCCTCTGTGTTAACATTCATCACTTCATTCTAAGTTTCACTAGCTTTGACAAAAAAAATAGTGTGTTTATGTAAAAATTTGCAAATTTTGATTAGGAGGGGATACAAACTTGTTACCTTGATCATTCACACTTCCAATTAGTAAATGATTGGAATCAATAAGGTCTTGCACAAGGTGTTTAAGATGCCTACAGTACTCTGTACCGTGCCCATTTTGATGATGGTAATGACAATAAGCAATTTTTTGGAAGCCTTTAGGAAATGGTATATTAGGGTCTCATTCTTTAATAGGAGGTAAGGTAAGCATTTTATTGTTAATGAGCTGCAACATTCAATATTATGAAGGGTATCCGGTAAAGGAGTGAACTCTCTCTCTCGTTCCCCGAAAGGAGTTGTCATCTTGATATCAGCCACTTGATTATTAGTTTGTTGACTTGTTTGAGGGGAATTTAATTGTAAAAATCCATTATTATGTTTCTTGAAAGGTTGATAATTCTTTTGAGTTGTAGATTCATACTTTTCAGGATGACTGGGGGGATTTTTGACATCACTACCGCCAGTCAAATTTTGATAATCACGAAGGGTTGTACATAAATGTGTGAAGGATGGAAATCTTAACATTTCAAGTATTCTTTGGAGTTTATCTTGCAAGTTGGCAATGAACATTTGTTGAAGATCAGCATCAAGGATCTAAATGTTCACTTGTGAATAAAGTGTTTGATATCTTCCTATGAAATCAATTACTTTCTCATCCTCTTTTTGTAACTTGCATGTCATTAAATCTACAAGGGTCATCTTGGGACCCATGTGAATATGGAAGTGGTTGTAAAATGCATCAATGAGTTCATTAAATGAACCAATTGAATTGTTAAACATAGAGGAGAACCACTCTAATGCAGTATTCTTTAAGGATCTAGGAAATAGCTTAGCCAAAAGTTTATCCTCAAAGATGAAATCACTACACAAGGCCGTAAAAGCATAAACATGGCTGATATGATCTTCTTTCCCACCATATTTCTCAGAGTGAGGTATTTCTATACCTTGTGGCATTTGCACTCTTAACATGTTGAAGGAAATTAGGGTACACTTGATGTATTGCAAAGATTGACTATTGTTTTCTTGTTGTAATGTTTCCACTTGTTGTTGAAGGGACGTCATAGTTTTCAAAAGTGAGTTAATGAGAGGGTCATTTTGGTTGTAAGGTTGAGGGGAATAAGGTGGTGTAGTGTATGTATGCAGAGGACTAGTGAATTGTAGGTTGGTGGAGTTTGATTGTTGAGGAATATTGTATTTGAAGGCACAAGGGTGGAATGAATTCCTACAAGAGTACCTATGGAAGTGTACACAGTGCTAATAGGTGTAAATTTTGTGGTTGGTTGAATGGTTGTTGTAGGTTGGAATGTTTTTGTAAGTTGTGTACTAGAGTATATGTAGGAATGGACATTGGTATTGTGGAGGATGGAATTGGAATTCCACCTTGGCTTAGGGTAGACCTCGAAGCTTGAGTGGAATTAGGGATGGTAGGAGTGGAGTTCGTAACATTAAGCACATTGGTTGTAGGGGTTGAAGTCATGGGTAAGGAATTATGCAAACTATGAGCAATGGAGGGTTGATTCTCAACACTATCAGAAAGGGAGTTAGAAAACCCAAGATCCACGGCGAGTGAGATATCATAGGAGGACATGAGCCTTGAACTACATCTTATAATAGTATTGCTAATAGGACACCAAGTTGTAAAGCTCATGCAAGTTTTAAAAATTTAGTGTGCAAACCCTAGAACGGAAAAGAGGTAATGAAATAACCTATAATGAAATGCAATTTTCAGATTTTAAGCAATGCAATTGACTAATTACACAATGTAATAAACTGAAAATGAAATGTTTTGAATGCAATTTTGATTTTTAGCAATGCACTGTAATGAAGCAATTTAAGCTAAATGTAATGAAATTGATGAAACAACAAATCAAGAAACTGAAATAGGAAAGTAACAATACTAAATAAAAGCTAAAAGTTGAGATTTTAATGTCCAAAAATTTCAGATCTATAGCTAGCAGGGACTCATTCACTAGTAAGGGCGAGTGGGTCTTGGTTAGGTTTTTCTTAGATGTTTTTACTAAATTTAGAGTGATTTATAATGCTTTTTCAAATGCCAAAAGATGCAGTTTGACTTGATCAGGGACTCATTCACTAGTAAGGGTGAATGGGTCCTGGTAAGGTATTTTAAAACTATTTTTTAGTGATTTTCAAGCTTTCAATGATATCTTTGAGCTCCATGTCTGAGGTAGTGAGTTTCAATTTCAGATTTTCCAAAATTGCAATGTAAAAATGCAATGAAAAGATGAATGCAAAGGCCTAATTTGAAATGCAATTTTGTTTTGATTTTCAAATGCAATAAATTATATCTAAATGAGATGCACAATGATTGATTGGTTTTTGTATTGTTCAAATTTAAAAAGGTGCAAAACAATACAAATTTAAACGCCAAATGAGATGCAATTGTAAATGCAATGCAAGAAACCCTAAATGAGATCTTAATTCAATGCAAATAAAATACAAGTGAATGCAAGATCTAATCTAAGATGCAAAGACTTCAAAAATAAAATAATTTCAATGTTCAATATGTCGGGCTCACCAAAATTATTTGGTGGGAAAAAATTAGGGCTTATCAAGACCTAGATAAACCACTAAAATTTTTCACCAAACAAATCACTATAATCGATGTAATTATGAGGGCCAAGACATGCAAATAATAATCATAAATGGAGCCTGACTATTATAGCAACTATGAGGGGAGTTTTTAGAGCTCAAAGAAGTGTGAACCTTGCTACAAGAAGCCTATTTTTAGGACACAAAGGACTCATTCGCCTTTAGTAGCGAATGGGTCCCTGTTAGGGTTTCTAAAACTGAGATCTAGGCTATTTTCCTTGATTTCTGCACTCTCAGATTCCCATTTGTCAACTCACGAAAACCATGTATGATTGTAAACTAGTTGGTATTCTCTTTTTGGTTGGAACAAGGCTATCTCTAGATCAGTGTCCTAAAATTGATAATGAACTAGAAGAGATCTAAAAAAATTCATATTGTCAATGTTGTAGGAAGCCTTATGTATATCATGGTATGCATAATATTTGATATTTACCAAGAAATGAGAATTCTTGTTAGGTTTATGGTAAATCTTCATAAATAAAATTGAAATTATGTGAAAAGGGTTTTTAGATGTCTATGTGGGATTTGTAACCATTCAATTTGTTATCATGGATCTAATGAAGTGGGAATGATGGCTGGATTGAAGGGATTTGTTGATTTAGATTGGGTCAATGATGTACATTGTAGGAGGTTCATAAAAAACCATCTTTACTTTATTTAGAGTAGTTAGTTGGATGAAAAACAATAATCTACAATCATGTTCACTATAAATGTAGATTATATGGTTGCAACACATGCTAATAGAAAGGAGTGCAGTTAGAGAGATTATGTTTAAGCATTGGCTTTCAATATAAACTAAGAATTGCATGCGACAATAAGAGTCTCATTTATTTAGTTAATAACCTAATTTATCATGCTCATACAAGAACATTGATATTTTGATGTTATAAAAAGTAGATGCCTCAAATAATGTTGTAGATTCCCTCACTAAACTAGTCAATACAAAGAAGTTTAGTTGGTGTAGGCAAGCCATAAGCCTTTTATTTTCTAGAAATTAATTTAATATTGTTGTAGTATTTTTGTGTTGTTCTCTTGTGCTCTTGCAAGGTTTTTGGCAGGTGGGGTAAGTGCATGAAAAAGGAAGACAAGATAGTGACTAGTCTTGAGATTTTTAGCAAAATGCATTTGCATTATGAAAAATATTGCACATTTGTGCTTAATATGTATGAAATTTTTTTTCCCATATTAGACTTTAATGGTAGAAAATACTAATGATATTTAGTTATCATGACACTTAAAATCATCATGGGTGTAATTTATGTATCTTTCATGTGTTTTTTGGCTATTGTAGTAGCATTTATTTGTATTTCTTAACCACTAGTTCAAAAAAAAATTAGCATAAGCTTTTTAGCTATTGGTCATATTTATAAATTTGGATTACTATTATTCCTATGTAATATCATGAAGAATATGTGGATTATGAATTGCAATTAAATATACTTTACTAAATTACATTTAAATCTATAGTTTATCTTTAATGGTGAGCCCAACCTATAAAATTAGGGTTAATGTCATTTGAATAAATGTAAGGCATACTTCTTTGGTTTTGTAGAGTTAGGTATAGATCAATTAGGGGGGTTGCTATATTAGGGTAAAATACTAAAATTTGAAGTATAATCCCGAGTTGTGAGTGCCACCAGTAAACATTGATACAAATTGTAGGGTTTACATATGGTTTCTAAATCTGCTAAAATTATTTAGTGTAAATTTAGCTCAAACATTACACCTCCAATACATAAGTATTATTTCTTTTATAAGTTTTGACTCATTGATCTATTATATATATATATATGATTGTTTTATGCTTCATTCTATGCTCATTTAAAGAAAAAATACTTTTTTTATTAGTTTTATGCAAGTTATATGATGTGTATACTCAATGTTGTAATTTCTAGGATCTATTCACTTTAGAAAACCAAAAAAGAATATTGAATAATATATATATATAGAACTTATAGTACTCACTCTAGGATATATTTCCACCACTTGATTTTTAAAAGTTTATCTAATTTATAAAAAAATAGGGTGCACATCATAAACTATGTCATATTTTACTGATAAAAATAGGAAGATTTTACTTGTGTGTTCACAATTTCATTGCCATTACCTAAATTATTTTTTAAATATATTTAGTATTTTAGAAACTAGATTTAGAGCACTATAATTCTTGTTCTTATTGCATCTTCCAAATTTTAGTGCATGCATCTCAAATTATTCATACAAGTTAATCTCTAGTTGATTCTAAAAAAATGGCCACTTTTGATCCCCATTTTGTCCCCATTTTCATACACTTGCCTAGTGAAAAAATGTTGGAACAAGGTCTCTCAAACTTCTAATCTAAATTTTCAATTCTTGATATTTTGTATGTGTTTCTATCTTTCCTTTTTTTCCTTTCATCTCCCCATGGAAAATTTAGTATCGCACTTTGGAGTGGAATGTTTTTCCTCACATGAGGATGTAGAAATATCACTTGATTTTTTCTTATTTGGATGTGTTAGTGTTTGGGAGGTTTGTAAAAGCATCTTGAACAATCTTCATGAGGGCTATATATATGATACATTCTTATGATGTGTGTGAGCATGTAAGAGGGAGACTACATTAGACTCTTGAATAGCCTTATGATAGTGTTGAACAATTGAATTGAAACATCTAATACATGGAAGAATAAGTAAAAAATTGGATTCCCAAGTTTGGGTAGTCATTTATATTCTATGTTATGACACTATGATAGCATATAGGGAATATGTTATTAATAGAAATGGGCATCTTAGACCAAGGGGTGTTTTTATTTTTTAGTCCTATTAAATTGGATGTCATAATTCTCTTGGTTTGTAACTAGTTTATGAAACCATCCCATGGTTTTATCTTGTAATTATTCTATAGATTTTAGCATGGTTTATGATTTTGTATATTATTTTTGTACGTTGTAATAATAATTCAAAGTATTACAAAAATTTAAGGAAATAATTTGTATTGTTATAACTCTTTAGAGGATGAATACAAGATTTATATCTCTTTATGTGCACTTTTTCTCACTAGGGTTTCACCACATGTATCGAGTTATGATTTGCATCTCTTTTATGGATATTTATATTTTAATTCTTAATTTATCATGGCTTATGTACTTGGATTCTTTAATTTTACAAAATATTTTCACTTGTTAGTTATATCATGTTTTTTATATTTGAGAGAGCTAATAATTTATTATGAAGTTACTTAGGGTATGTTTAGGATCATGATGGGCCAAAAGTGGCAATATTATGGGTATTTGTAGGATATGTGGTCATTGAAATTTTTTCTTTTATCTTAAAATTATTTAAACAAAAAAGCCTTTAGAGGAGACTTTTTAGGTTTCCACCAATATAAATTATTCTTTTACTTTGAATTTAATAACTAATTATTATTCATTTTCTATTTGAATTATGATTAAAGTCCTAATCGATAGGTTGATTGAAAAACATATATAGATTTCAAATGGTATCACATTTTTTGAATCCAAAACATGTGTCACATTCTATGCTTCACATACTATAATATTAAAAAAAAAATGAATTTCATGAAGTTTTGACCAAGTTAAGGTGGTCAAACATAAGAGTTTTGTATTTTTAAAAGTTGTAATAAATAAATCATAATTAATTATTTACTTGGAAAAAAATTACAAAAATATGCATCACATCTAAAATGAGTCCTCTACTTCTATATATAAAATATTATAAAAAAATATTATCATTTTATTATGGTTAGGTGGTTAGACACACCTACTACTTATTTTTTCCCTAAATTTAAGTACTATCGCATTGAAATTTCAAATTTTCACCAAATAGATTTTATTTATTTTTAAATAAACTCTAGTAGTTTAGAAAACTGCCATTCAATTTATACAGATTTTATTCTACATATTTTTGAAATAATATGTATAATCCTATTCAATTTTTTACATCAAGTTGCCTAACACTCCATTTTTCGGTCTCTTGGCCACTTCTAAGGGCCTATTTTTCCATGATGATCCTCAAGGCGATACCCACCTTAGTAACAAAAACTTTGAGTTGATATTTTTTAGTGACTTAGCTAGAGAAAGCCACCTAGAAAGAGGGACCAGGTCATTTTTATATATATTGTTGCATTTGGCTACATTGGTCAGGTCATTAGGTTTGGTATATATTTTTAGGTTAAGTATTTCTTCTCAAGTACATAGTATTCCAACCCTCTTCCTTAACTAATTCTATGGGGATTTTACTTACATGAGATTAAGGAGATGAACATTGTATGAGAGGATAATCCTTGATTTTATGATCAAGGGATTTTCATTTTTTTTTTTTTAATATATGGTACTCTATGTGAAAAGTAGAGGGTGCTAGATTTAATATCTAGATATTATTTTAGATTAGAGGAGATTTCAACCTTAATACAAATTAATCGATGGATATGAGTGAAATATATATATTTTAAATTAAGAAGGGTACTAGTTTCAATCTCTAGAAATTAATTTAGATGAGAGGAGGTTTCCACCTTAATACAAATTTAGTGGTGGATATGAGTGGGATATGAATTTTTCAAGTCAAGAAGGGTACTAGACTCAATCTCTAGATATTATTTTATAGATTAGCAGAGGTTTCCACCTTAATGCAAATTCATAGGTGGATATGAGCGGAATATATATTTTTCAAATCAAGAAATATATAATGGCCACAAGTTAGATTTATTTCCCTAACAAAGACCAAAGAGGCATTGTAAGATCTACAATATCAACTCAAATGGGGAATTTAAGCACACCTTGTTTATAGAAATTAAATTCATGGGTCCAAGAAGATAAAACAAAAAGGTTGTATTACCAAAAGTGGTTTATAAGCATGTGCACCTACTAGTGTTCTCTAATACAAAACTAGAAAAATCCGTTGTTAAGATTACATGGTCTCAAATGATCTTGATGCATTTGAGGCTCCTAGGTAATAAAATATTACTTTAAGGGAACAATGACTAGCATCATGATTAATTAAAGTATAGTTCTTACACCATTGGAAATCAAAGTCAACATATTAATTTAATACAAAAATATATGAGTACTTATATATTGTTACCTCATCATAGACCTTGGGTTAAAAAACCAAATTTTCTTTGATTTTATATTTTCTTTCATTCAAAACTAAATTTATAGAATGTAGAGCAAGAGACATATCTATATAATTAATTCATCATAAGGGAGGGATTGCATGGAAAATTAATATGAAAACCATATATTATCTTGTGCAAATGGTACCTATGGAAAAATGAGAAGGGTCAAATAGTAAACTCTATATCATAGTAAAGTTAGATCATTAAATTTGCACAATCTAGAGTAGATCTTTCATATGTACACTCTATATTTTCATATCAACATAATGATATAATAGATTTTTCCATCTTAATGGGTTGTTACATTTGCAAAATCTCTAATTATTCTAAGTGTGTCTATCAGGAGATGAATATTTATATAACTTCATTTTTATGTAAGAGTGTCATTTGATTGAAGAGGCTTCATTAAGGAGAGAAAAGGTAAAAATTACACATGTGTTCCTCACTTAGAGGACATCCAGAAGAAGTATGCACATGAGAAAAATGTGAGGGAAAAATATTGGGTCACTTGGTGCTTGGTCAATCTTCAGTTCCGATATGACTCATTTTCCAACACCCTTTTGAGCCACATTACAGGTGTTTGGGGCTCTAGCTTGATTTGGCTCTGCTGACCTGATTATGATACTACATTGAACTTTTTCATGAATCAACTAAGAGTCAATCCTAGAACCATCCATTTACGACTAGGGTGTTCTACCCTTGAACTACCAACCCACTCGATAATTAATCTATCTTGTAATTCATTTTCCAACAATACAACCATCAAATTTACTTACACCCTAGAATTTAGACAAACAAAAATACAACTATTTTTTTTCAAATGCAAGAGTGCCAACTGTCTTAAATATCTTACAACCATCCTAGTCTGTTTCTTTTAACGGCCGACTGTTCTTCAAAGATTACATCCATTAATTTCTATTTGGTGAAAACATTCATTTATCCCTCTCTTTTCAATTCAGTGAGCAGCTTTTAGATCTGCCACAATTTACATAGAAGTAATTGCATGCTGGCCACTGCAACAGAAAGCAATCCAGAATTTATTTCTGGAGTGACAACAATACGATCTCTCTATACTTGTAAACATAATAAAATAAGTTAAAAGTTCAGAAAATGTGTACGAGATAAGTGCAGCCATTTCTAGCCAAGAGAGTTCCTGGCTTGAAACTAATATACGTGGAGAATTCACAAGGGACCAAAAATGTAAATAATATATGTACCATCTCTTCATATTTATATTTCCTCTTGAATTTAAAAAAACTATAGTTTCAGAAGAGACATGGCATTTAAGTATGGAAACATCATGGGTCTTAATTGAATTGTCGTCATAGAGTTATTGGGTTGGAAGGAGAAGCTGAGTCTGATAGAATGTACCAGTTATTAATTGCTGTAACTGATTGTTGACCCCACAATCTCTTTGCCAACAGACAGGCTGGGACTGATCCTGCTTTAACAGAAATAATGGCATAACTGAAAGCAGCACTGGAACATACAACAATGACTGAAAACTCATAAATATGTAACAAGGAAACATTACCCATGTGTTCGGTCATCATCATCCATCGAGAATGTGTTAACACTGCTTCCACTAGTCCTTTTTTTAAGTTTCCTTAAATCTTTGTTGTACTCTCTGTGTTTTACAACACTTCCAATGTTCTTTCTTGTCTTGTCTTGTTTCTAAAGTCTATATTATTGTCTTGAAGTATTTAATTTAATTATGTTGAGAGGTGTTTTAAAGTGATAACGTTTCTTTGTAATCATGTTTTTAATGTTTGTATTATTGTACCGAAGGACTTATATCATCTCATCTTAAAGTTTAATTATTTCATTTAATTATGTTAAGAGGTGTTTTAAAGTGGCAACAATGCATAGAGTATTATGTTGTGATCATGTATAAAAATGTTAGACATAGTTGACACATATTTATAACTTAGCATATCTATTTTTAGAAAAATGTATATACAAGATGCTTAGAGATATAGATTAAAAAAAAACCTTTTATTGGATTTTTTTATTAAAGTTGAATAGACACCTCTAGAATGATATCTCTTGATATATCTTACACACTTTTTATAATATTTTATCATGCATGATTGCAGACTAGTTGGTATTCTCTTTCTAGTTGGAACAAGGCTATCTCTAGATCAATGTCCTAAAATTGATGATGAACTAGAGGAGATGTGAAAATTTTCATTTTGTCAATGTTGTAGGAAGCCTTATGTATATCATGGTATGTATAATATTTGATATTTACCAAGCAATGAGAACTTTTATTAGGTTTATGGTAAAACTTGGTAAAGAATATTGAAATTATGTGAAAAGGGTTTTTAGATGCCTAGGTGGGACTTCTAACCATTATATTTGTTATCATGTATCTAATGATGTGGGAATGATGGTCAAATTGAAGGGATTTGTTGATTTATACTGGGCCAATGATGTAGATTGTAGGAGGTTCATAATAAACCATCTTTACTTTATTTAGAGAAGTAGTTAGTTGTATGAAAAATAATAATCTGCAATCATGTTCACTATAGAAGTAGATTATATGGTTGCAACACATGTTAATAAAAAAGGAGTGTGGTTAGAGAGATTATGTTTAGGCATTTGCTTTCAATATAAATGACTAGGGATTGCATGTTACAATAAGAGTTGCATATGTTTAGTTAATAGCCTAATTTATCATGCTCATACAATCACATTGATGTTTTGATGTTATAAAAAGTAGATGCCTCAAAGAATGTTGTAGATTCCCTCACTAAACTAGTCAATACAATGAAGTTTAGCTAGTGTAAGTAGGCCATAGGACTTTTATCTTCTAAAAATTAATTTAATACTGTTATAATATTTTTGTGTTCTTCTTTTGTGCTCTTGCAAGGATTTCAGAAAGTGGGGTAAGTGCATGAGAAAGGGAGATAAGCTAGTGACTAGCCTTGATATTTTTAGCAAAATGCATTTGCATTATGAAAAATTAGCACAAATGCGCTTAATATGTATGCATTTTTTTTCCTTGAATTTAAATTTTTATGATCCCTACCCATTTAGGTTTGGATTTAAGATCCTAAGGCTAGGACATCTCTTAATATGTCTCTTAAATTCATCTTTTTAATATAAAACAACCAAAATTTGAACTTCAAACTCTTCAAGTTTTACATGTTGCAATAAAATTTTACAAAACCACCATCAAAAAGTTTTACAAAACCACCACCACCAAATAAAGAGGTACTTC
>VDFB02237814.1:0-13427 GCA_007258455.2 Sequoia sempervirens | reverse complement strand
TAGTTGGTTATGGCACTAAAGGATGTGTCACATGAATTTTGACAATTTAGTTAGAATCAGTTCAATTCATGCAATAAGAGACCTACCAAGAATTACAAATCCTATCAATTCCATTTGCAAAAGTTGTCAATTTGGAAAGAAAATAATGATTAGTTTCAAAGGAAAGGAACAATATGCTAGTGGACTACTAGAATTAATACATATAGAACTCTATGGTCCTACAAGGGTGAGAAGTGTTCAAGGTTATCGATATTTTATGGTTTTTATTGATGATTACTATAGAATGACATGGGTTACTTTTCTTAGAGAAAAATATGATGCTCTAGATAGATTCAAAGCATTTAAAGCTATGGTTGAGAATGAAATGGATATTAAAATTAAATGTTTTAAGTTATAATAGAGGTGGATAATTCACCTCCAATTAGTTTAACATACTTAACCGAGTTCAATCCAAAGCTAATAGCACAAAGAATCCCTATGAGTTGTGGTAGGAAGGATTCCTACTATCAAGTACTTTAGAGTATTTGGAAGAAAATGCTATATCAAAAGAGATGAAGAAAAATTGGGAAATTTTGATGCAAGGTCTGATGAAGGTATCTTCCTTGGATATTCTACTAAAGGAAAAGCTTATAGATGTTACAAAAAAAGGCTAAGAAAAATTGTGTTAAACACCTAGAATACTGAGAGGGGGGGTGAATCAGTATTCCATTAAACCATTCACATAATATCCATCCAAGTAGTAATACAATTCTAACTGTAACAATTAGTGAAAGTATGGAATCAACACAAGATGAAAATACACATGAACAACAATATTTTTAGGCAGAAAACCAAAAATGGGAAAACCATGGTGAGGATTAACTCACAATATAATATATTCAGATATAGAATATTACAAAGGCTCACTGCCAGGACACACTGTCCTTAAAGGATCACAACCTAAAATAATTTACAAAATAGAGTAAGGCTCACTACCAAAAGATGAACTAAGATATAATGCACCTTCCTTGTGTTGGAGTATAGTTCTGGTGAAGCACAATATGGAAAACACTTCCCTGTAAGTATTACTATCTGCTCACATATAACACTTCACACATTCACCATTTATAACTTTCATCCATTTTCTTATTTCACCTTTTCTTCTCACTCTTCTCCATAATAACGTCTTACATAATATACCGTATACATTCACTTTCACTAATTAGGTCGACCTAATTAGAGAAACCCCATTTCAAATCAAAACCAATTCTATTGGCATTATCCTCAAAAACACATTCATATTTACATGTAATATGTGGTATTAGTCAAAATAGACCTAAGATAGATCCATTTATCATTTGCAACACATATTTAATCTTCTTGATTCAAATTCATGATTAGGTTGGCCAAAGTTAGGCCTAAAGCATCAAAGCACCAAATGTATATGAAATTCATCAAACCCGTAACACAAAAATTTGTTAATACATCAAATACTCCTTTAGATGACATCAAATAACTTATCATCAACTCCACAAGACAAAATAATTGATCATGAGAAAATGCAGAATCTCCCTCATCATAAACTTACTGTAGTCTTCATAATAGAACACTGTCATTCATATATTATGTATGCATTCACATATCATCACAAAAATTTAAGATAAGATGAATCTTGTAGTCACAAATCTATGCAAAAATTCCTATAGTGATATCTTTCTTTGAGGTAGAATTTGGACCAAAAAATTAACGTACTAAACTAGTATATAAGCAGAACACTATTTTCCAAATTATTGGTAACAATTGATATCTTTCCAACCGTATAGCCTAGCCAACTGGAATCTTGTTAGTGGATGCACATGATGTCGAGACATAACATAATATCAACTTCTGAATGAATCTTACAAAATAAGATAATCCTGACCAAAATATTGGATCAATAGACTTCCATTACCGGAGAAACTACTAAACTATACAAGTGATGTACATCAATGACAATCTTCCAATCTTCCAAATTCCATTGTTGACATCAATAGCAATCTTCCAATTTCCAACAGATTGTTGAAAGTGCAAATGTTAAGGTTGATGAAGATTTTCAGAATTCAGTTGCTATAGATGGATATGTGTTAGATGAACCTACTTATGTAGAATAAGAAGAAAAATATAAAGAAAAGGAAGTGCATAATGAAGAGGAAGAAGCTCTGGAAAAGAACCCTAAGACCCCTAAGTATGTGCAAAGAAATCATTCTGAAGTACAAATCATTGGAGACAAGAGGAAAGGAGTATTGACAAGAAGTAGAGCTACTGAAGCTAAGGTGAATTTGTGTTTACTCTCTAAATTGAGCCTAAAACAATGGGTGATGCATGAAAAGATGAATATTGAATGAAGGAAATGGAAAAACTTATGTAGATTAAGAAAAATCAAACTTGGGAACTGGTTCCTAAACTAACAAACAAGAACATAATTGGAACTAAGTGGGTATTTAGAGAAAAACTAAATGAGAATGGAGAAGTGGTAAGAAAAAATGCAAGGCTTGTGTGTAAGGGTTACTCACATGTGGAAGGAATAGAATTTGAGGAAACATTTTCTCTGGTGGCTAGGATGAAAGCAATTAGGATGTTTATAGCATTTTCAACATATAAAGCCTTTAAAGTTTATCAGATGGATGTGAAGTCTACTTTTCTAAATGGTGAGTTGGAAGAAGAGGTTTACATGGAACAAATAGAAAGATTTCAGTTATCAGATCAAATGAATATGGTTTTCAGATTGAAAAAGGAATTTTATTGATTGAAGAAAGCTCCCAGATCTTGGTATGTAAGACTAGATAGATATTTGATACATCAAGGATTTAGTAAAGGTACCTCAAATAGAAATCTTTATTTCAAAATTGAGGAAGAAAAAATATTGATAGTGATTTTGTATGTGGATGATATTATCTTTGGAGGAAATGAAGCTATGTGTAAGAATTTGTAGAAGAGATGAAAAAATAGTTTGATATGTCAATGTTTGGGGAGATGAATTTATTCTTTGGGATACAAATCAATCAAAGAGACAAAGTCATATTCATTTAACAATCAAAGTATATCAAAGAGATGTTGAAGAAGGTTGGAATGGAAGACTCCAAACTGGTATGTACTCCTATGATGATTGGTTACAAATTGAGCAAGGATGATGAATCACCTAAGGCTGATTAAAGAAAATATAAATCTATGATTGGTGGATTGCTATATCTAACTACTACTAGACCAGATATCATGCATGCAGTTTGTCTTGTGGCTAAATTTCAAGAAGATCCTAAAGAGACACATGTTGTAGCAGTGAAGAGGATATTTGGATATTTAAAAAGAACCTCGAATTATGGCTTGTGGTATCCAAAGGATACTAATTTCACATTAAGTGCATACACAAATGTAGATTAGGCTGGTTTTGTTGATGACAGGAAAAGTACAAGTGGTGATGTATTCTTTCTTGGATGTAGATTGGTATAATTGTTAAGTAAGAAATAAGATTCAATTTCTTTATCTATTGCAGAGGCTGAGTATATTGTAGCAGCATCTTGCTGCGCACAAGTGTTATGGATGAGATAAACATTGAAGGATATCAAAATGATGTATGATGAGCCTATTTCGATCTTTTTTGATAATAAAAGTGCAATTAAAATTTCAAAGAATCCAGTGATGCATTCAAGGAAAAACCATATATTAATTAGGTATCACTTTCTGAGAGAGTAGTTTATGGAGAATGAAGTGAAGCTTGAATATGTACCTACAAAGGATCAAATTGCTGACATATTCACTAAGGCCCTTGCTAAGGATACTTTTGAGTATCTACAAGAGAAGTTGGGGGTTATTTCCCCTCCTTCTTTGAACTAGATGCATATGTTGGTGCATCAATCTAGTGGATTTGTGGTTTCATCTCTTTTCTAATTTGATGTTGGTGGCTACCTCTCAGGGGGAGTTGGTAGTGTCATGTGTTGTCATTGTGTAGATTTGTTGATTTGGTTGTGTGTACTTTGAGGAGTATTTAGAGCTATAAAAAGAAATGATGTGGAGTTGCAAGTATCTTGGTTTAGTGTCAAAGGGGGAGAAAAATGCAAAAAACTTTATCCTTTTCCATTGACGTCAAAGGGGGAGAAAGAATCATGTGAATTTTTTTATCTACACAAGAGGAGAGAAAGGAAAATCATGAGAGAGTATGTTAAGAGCTATTTGTTGTCTTTGATGGTTTTCACATAATGTGTTGCCATCAAGGACAAAGGGGAGAAAAATGCAAAATACTTTATCCTTTTCCCATTGATATCAAATGGGGAGAAAGATTCATGTGAGATTTTATCTACACAAGAGGAGAGAACGTGAAACAAAATCACTGAGAGAGTGTATTCAAAGTTGTGTCTTTGATGGTTTTTCACATAATGTGCCATCAAGGACAAACGGGAGAAAAATGCAAAATACTTTATCCTTTTCCATTGATATCAAATGGATATCAAATGAGAAAGGACCATGTGAGATTTTTTTATCTACACAAGAGGAGAGACCGTGAAACAAAAATCATGAGAGAGTGTATTCAAAGTTGTGTATTTGATGGTTTTTCACATAATGCTGCCACTGGCGACAAAGGGGGAGAAAAATGAAAAATACTTTATCCTTTTCCATTGATATCAAATGGGGAGAAAGATTCATGTGAAAAAATTTATCTACACAAGAGGAGAGCGTAAAACAAAATCATGAGAGAGTGTATTCAGAGTTGTTGTGTATTTGATGGTTTTTCACATAATGTGTTGCCATCAAGGACAAAGGGGGAGATTGTTGCAAGTATGAAGGTGTTGTCATTGTTGTCAACAAGTTGTTGTTGTCATTAATGTCAACTATGTTTTGAGGAAGATTGTTGGATGATGAAGATGTTGAGGATATTGAGAAATTTTGAAAAAGAGGGAAAACAGTTTGTTGCAGTTTGTGTGCATGTATAACTGAGATATTGAGGAAGTTTTGTAAGTACATGGAGCTAGATTTATGTTGTAGTATCTAGAGATTTGTTGGAATGAAGTAATGTGCTAAGATGGTGTCTCTGGTACTTAGTTTGCAAGTGCTTTTGAGAAAAATTGATAAACAAAGAAAACAATGTTGTGCAAGTGTTTAGAACGTGCTTCAAGATGTGCTCCATGTTTCTTCTATGTTGATGCTATGCCTGTGTGGATTTTCTATGTTGTTCAAGGCTATCATTAGTTTCTATATCCATAATTTGGGTTTCTGGATTTTTGTGCAAAGTGATATGTGTTCACCAGTGTGTGAACTGGGTATTTAGTGTTATTCGCTATGGTTTGGGAGAAATGTATTTGCTCCACATTTCTCTGCAGTTTGGTTTTAGGTTGTGCAAATCTGGGAAGTTTTTCATATTGATTCTATCATTCAGTATTCAAGGTTTCTCTTGATTTAGTGCAGTATAGTGTGTGTTTCATGTGCTAGTGTGTGCATGAGGTTAATTGGATGTTCTGGGTTGAAGTATTTGTATGATGCAAGTTTTGATCAATTCTTTGTTGGATCTCAGGTGGTTCATGGATTATTCTAGATCATGAAAAAGATATTGATGTGGTCCACATATCATCTTGATCAAGTGAGAAGCGTGTACATAATAGTTTTATGGTCTTTAGCAAAGGTAATGGTTAGGCTAGTGTTAATAGTACATGCAATGTTTTTGTAAGTGTGTTAAGGTGTGTTAGGAATTTTTTTGGTACTTTATATGAGTCACCTTCATTCTTATCCACTGTGGGAATTTTTGGGGTTCCTGGTGCAGGAGCACCTACACACACATTTTTCGAAATTTGAGCATTTGATGTTCAACAATAGGTGAGTCTAGGTTGGAATAGTATTAAAGAGGCCTAAAATATGAAAAAAATTGTGGAATTTGATGTTTTGACACATAAAAAATGACTATTCAATGCGTTTTTGTGAATACTAGTGGGGTAGGAGGGACCTCCTTTGTAAAACAAGGCTAATTGGTGACCTAAAACAACAGGGCATACCAATGGTTTTCAATATTGTGTTAAAGAACTTGCTTTGAATTTATGGGAAAGTTATCTTAGGTCTTGTTGGAAGTCTTTAAAGGAATTGGTTTGGCCTTTGTATGACCTTCTCAATAAGTTAGGCCCATTTGGTGATTTTTGAGGCCTAGAAGCCTAAAGGAGTTGTCTATGGACAATTTGTGAGAATAGTGTTTTGAAGGTTGTTTCCTTGTTTGTGTCTGATCATTTTGAGGTTGTTTGGGGTCTCCCTCCACCTTGTATTACATCAAAGTGGTATCAAATATTTAGGGATAGGATCCATTATTGGTGATTTGTTTGGATTTTGTAGGCTTGAAGAAGGTTGATTGGTGAAGATGCCTCCTAAAGGTGTTGGTGCTACAAGAGAGTTGCAAGATCTAAAGGAGAAGCATGCTAAGCTTCTAGAATCTCACAATGTAGTGTTGGCAAGGCTGCTACCTTGGAGACAAGGAAAAGGAGAGAAGTGAATGAAGAAAGTGAAACATAAGAGGAGTATGAAGACTATGAAGATGTTGAAGAGGAATTGGACCCTGAAGATCAAAGAATGGTGAAGATGCTCAAAGTAGTGAAAGGAGAATCAATAAAAGGTAAAAGTTGATCTTCATGTTTATGGTGGTAATTTAAATGAAGAAGAATTAATTGATTGGATAGCTTCTATTGATAACTATTTTGAGAGTGAAGATATTTCAGAAGAACAGATGGTGAAGGTGACAAAAATAAAGATAAAATGACATACTCTTCTTTGGTGGGATTATGAGCAAGTAGAGAGAAGAAAGCAAGGAAAATCAAGGATCACTTCATGGGACAAGATGGTACAAAAGTTGAAAGGTAATTTTCTTCCAAAGCACTATAAGGTTCATTTGTATAAAAATTTGCAAGGATTGAAACAAAAAGAACTAGATGTTAAAGCCTACACTGATGAATTTTACAAACTAAGCATAAGATCTAGAAGGGATGAGGATGAGGTTGAAAATGTGGCTAGGTATCTAGGTGGTTTGAGGTTTAATATTCGAGACGAGCTTGTTGTTGCTAACTCTAAATCTGTTGAAGAATGCTTTCAATTAGCAATCAGGGTGGAGGAGAAGCTTAAAAGGAGACAAGAGAAATCAGTGAGAGGAAGAGGTGGTACTAGTGCAAGAGGAAGAGAAGTGATTTCTACACCAAAGTAGGCATTAGAAGAACAAGAAGGAGAAAATAAGGGTAAAGAGAAAAGTGTTGATTCTAGAAGTGGTTTTAGAGGTAGAGGAAGGTTTAGTGCTAGTAGAATTTCTAATGATTTTGTAGGGAGATGCTACACTTGTAATGAATTTGGTCATCCATCTTGGAAGTGTCCTGATAGAGTTGGTAGTTCATCAAGTGGTGAAAAGACGGTTGATAGGAGAGCACAAATCATTCAAGAAGAGGAATGTGAAAGAACAAGTTCTACAAGTTTGAGAGTTGCTCCTAAAACAGGGGAGATGTTGATGGTGAGGAAGACAACATTGAAGGAAACAAAAGAGGTGGAGCCTTTGCAAAGGAAGAGCCTCTTCAAGACTAATTGTAAGTGTGGAAACAAGGTATGTAGAATTATGATTGATTCTAGTTCAACAGAGAACATGGTGTCTACTGAGATGGTGAATATGTTAAATTTGAAAAGAATACCTCATGAATTTACTTACAAAGTTTCATGGTTAAGTGATGGTCAGTCTTTATTGGTGAATGAAAAAGTAGTGGTTGATTTTTAGATTGGAGGTTATAGTGATAGTGTTGTTTGTGACATCCTACCTATGGACTGTTGTCACCTACTCCTAGGTAGAACTTGGAAATATGATAGGAAAGCTTTGTATGATGGTAGGGAAAATACTTACACAATTATGAAGGATGGAAGAAGGTTTGTCTTAACTCCTTTGGTTGAGGATGTGAAAGGTAAGGAAAAGGTAATAATGTGTTGTAGAAAAGAATTGATAAATGTTGTGAAAGAAATAAAAAATTCTGATGTTGTAATCTATCCTAAGACTAAAAATGCAGGGATAGTAGGGTTGAAGGAAAAAACAAGGTTAAAAGGTTATTTGATAGTGAAAAAGCAAGAGAGTGTGTTGGTAGGGGCCATAGAGTGTCATGTGGTTGAGAGTAAGGGTGAAAAACAAATGGAATTTGCAGGTACAGTGATTGGAAAGTCTGATAAGATAGTGACACAAGATGCTAAAGGGATAGTAAAGTCAAGACTGATGACAAGAAGGAAAGAATAGGGTATGCAAGAACTCAAGGACAGTTACAAGAACAAGCCTGAGAAGTCGGTACAAGGAATTTCTAACATACGTTTGAGTGCAGGTAAAGGTGTTGGAAAGCAAGCAAGTTTTGAACAAAGGATAGAAAGAGGAAAAACATTAGGTCTGAGAGAAAATGTAAAGACTTGTCCAAGATGCAAGGAAAATTGGAGGATCTCAGTGTATGGATCAATGGAAAGTGCTTGTAAACCATTGGAATATGTGGGAAGCTTGGAGAGATTGGTACAACACACAACTCATGTGGCATGATTTTTTTCTATAGGGTTGTATGGTGCAGGAGCACGTACACACACATTTGTCAAAATTTGAGCATTTGACATTCAACAGTAGGTGAGTCTAGGTTGGAATAGTATTAAAGAGGCCTAAAATCTAAAAAATTTTATGGAATCTAATGTTTTAACACATAACAAATGACTTTTCAATGAGTTTTTGTGAAGACTAGTGGGGTAGGAGGGACCTCCTTTGTAAAACAAGGCTAATTGGTGACCTAAAACAATAGGACAGACCAATGGATTTCAATATTGTGTTAAAGAAATCGCTTTGAATTTGTGGGAAAGTTGTCTTAGGTCTTGTTGGAAGTATTTGAAGGCATTGGTTTGGCCTTTGTATGGCCTTCTCAATAATTTAGGTCCATTTGGTTATTTTTGAGGCCTAGAAGCCTAAAGGAGTTGTCTATGGACAGTTTGTGAGAATAGTGTTTTGAAGGTTGTTTCTTTGTTTGTCTCTAATCATTTTGACGTTGTTTGGGGTCTCCCTCCACCTTGTATTGCATCAGTTCTGACATAATTTGACATTGTAAATATAAAATATGTGTTGTTGACCTTGGAGAAGGTTTTCAAGGTTGAGGATGATATAAATAAGCGTGGTGTTGTTGGAAGATCTCAAGAAAGATGCAATATAGATGTGAGTGATGAATATGATGTGGATTGTAGAAGTGTAGATGTGAATTTGAGTAGAGTAGTGCAAACTTCAAGTGTTGAACTTCTGAAGGTAGTGAGCTGAAGGTGTCTGTAATATTTCAAACAAGGCTGTAAGAGTGTTGGAGTAATTGTGGTGGATTCTTTGTTGCATTGCGATAATGTTCTATATGTAATATTTCTCTTGTATCTTCTTTTATTTTTTTGGTAGTGAGCCTTGGATCTGAGCCCTATTGGGTAGTGTGTCATATTTTGGCAGTGAACCCTTTTATCAATTTTACAATTACTTATATTGTGAGCTAATCCTCACTATGGTTTTTCCCTCATTGGGTTTTCCATGTAAATATGGCGTTCTCTTGTGTATGGTCACTAGTAGAATTTTGGCAAATAAATGACTAATGGATCTAAAAATTTTAGTCACATGACTAAAAATTTTAACTACATGACTAACATTATAGTATTTTGGAAAATAAAATGACTAATTTGGTCAATTATAAGTGACTAATTTTAATATCAAGCAAAAATCACAACTAAATGACTAAATAAAATGACTATTACTCCTATCTTTTTATTTTGAATTTGATCATAATCCATAGAGCTTAAGCCCCCCTCATGGGACCCCTACCTAAGCGGGTCATTTATAATATATATTTTATATTATATTATATTAATAATTTCTTTTTTATTCATAAATTTGATTATATTGACATTAAAAAAGATATAGCCTTACATTGCAAGTTTCATAAAAAAACCACCACCAGACATCCCCCATTACCACCCTAACCCTACCAAGCCATTGGCCATCCTATTGCCTACACCAAGACAATGCCCCTGAATAAACTACTAACCATCAAAACCAACCCACCCAACATTGTGTTGACAAAACAATGCATACCTACAATTACAGAGAAAAAAAAAAGAATTTCAATCCACCCACACCACCCCATCCGCTAACAGGAAGTCTCTAAACAAATGTCGCCTATCGACACCACCTGACGGCTCTAGGTATAAATGATGCTTCAGGAAAATGAAGCCACACCTGGCTCACGTTCGATGTTGAAGAAGCTATTCTCCCTTTAAGTCGAGAATAAATGGATATAACCGAATCCATTCACAAGGAACCAATGCACAATGCAAATCACGAGGACGAGGAACCCCAACACTCAGCTCCACCACTATTATCACATCCATTGCCCTCTCTAGAAGATTGTCCCATACCAGTTTCTTGGCAATGAGCATCACCATTGCACGCGACACCCCCAGGTGAAGGAGCGAAGCTAGGAGCCTCGCTGCGATATCCACATTCGTCCACCACCTTTCTGCCATGCTCATGAATTCTTCACTGAGCAACACCTCCATTGTTCCCAACACCAGCTCATCCCAAATTTTTATCACCGACTTCAGCCTCCCATGTCGAATTCAGTCATAGAAAGCCCAAAGCTTTCAGCTCGATGGGAGACTGATGGGGGTCTCCATCTCCAAAGGCAAAAAATTGTGAAAACCTACACCCATTGCATGTTTTAAATGAAAAACTGGTAGCCATCCCATCGCCCTGACTTCCAAAACCAGCTCATCCTTCCCCAGTCTAGTGTACTCATTCTATTGCACAAATACCCAATACACAACAAAAATCGTCCCTTAGCATTTAATGACCGCCGCCATCTAGTTCACCCACGAATGTGCTAGCCAAATCTATGTCATCCCATCCCCTCCTAATGACACCAAGACCCAACCACCCACTAGACAGCCACGAAATATTATATTAATAATATTTATATTATATAATACTATAATATAATATATTATAATATTTATATTATATAATAATATAATATAACATTACATTAAATATTATATAATATTATAATATTATATTTATATTATATTATTAGTTCCTAATAGGCAGATTACTATTGCATTCCTTTGATTTTTATTTTTTTTATCTGTACTGACCAATCACATTACATATTTAAATATATTTCATTCTATTACTATAGTTTGTATTTTACAACATATTTTTTATATTTAAAAAGTATTAATTATCTATTTTTTCATTGGTCTCAGTAGCTCTATAATTCATTTTTCATTTAAAAAAAATTAAAAAATTAAGATCATAATCATTTTTCATGAACATTATAATTAATACGAGAAGCTTCTGGAAGCTGCTGGAAACTTGCAGAAACCTTCACGGTGGCAACACACAGAGACACAACAATGAACAACAAACCTGCAGCGATGCATAACTATTCTGCCTCTGTAATGCTTTTGGACTGCAAACAGTATTTACAGTTATGGGTTAGTAGCCATGGGACCATTTGACACGACAAGCAATCCACATCATAGAGAGAATGTATTGAGAAATGTGCAATGAATTTGAATAAACTTATCTACTCCATTTTGCTCATTATATGTTCCATTTTGTTCAATCTTGTTGCTCTACCATGGATATCAGAGCTCAGCGATGCAATGGCTTATTGGATTTAGGTATTTTTGCACTATAAATGCACATTGGCTTGGCTTCTTATATGTGGGCTGCAAAACTCTTGGACGTTGATCTTTCTGAACATGGATCTGGAAGCTGAAATTGATCGGTTGAAGGAAAATAAGGTTGGTTAGATTTTCGCTTCTCCTTTTCATGCCCATTTAATCAAGTTCCCTTTTCTTCTTTTTCCAAGGATCTTGTATATATAGTCAGACTTCCACATTAGACACCATTAGGATTGTGGCGCACTGGGGAAATGTGAAAATATAGAACGATTCGACTAAAAGGAACTGAAATTCATTATGATTTGCTAAATCAGACTTTCTGTTTTGTGTTCTACAATTTTGAAATTGTTGATTTTAGAATAGTTTTCCCACAAAAAACTTTGCAATTTTTATCCTTTAGAATTTTGAACATTTATGTGTATCATTTTGGAGGGTTGGGTCAGTGGTCAAATGACATTATGTCAGGCCTGAATATGGCTACAATGGAATGGAATTATTATTTACTGCGAACTTCATTTAGATTTAGATAGTTATGATGAACAGTAGCTACTGCATGAGTTCTATTTTCCCTTAAGGCATTGGTGCCTATGGGATGAGGAGTCTGTTTCTTACAAAATTTGCTTTCCCTCTTTTTAAATTTTTACACTTTACTCAAAACAACTTTGTGTGTTTTGTGCAAATAGTATAGTATTAAGAGGGCAGATTTGTGATGGTTGTTAAAGTAATATTTATCCTCCAATGGGGTGAAGTTTGACAGGTGAGATTTTTGTCTCACAGAGACTCCATGAAGGTTTGATTTCACCCATACAGTGTCTCACAAGTACATTATTTACTATAAATGCATAGAAAATTTTAAGGTTTCATGAGGGCCTACATTGCACTGAACTTGGCTATAGGTCTTTAAGGAGTCGTTCTCCTAGCATCTTCCTTCTCTTTAAGATATTTCTCATATTAAGAATAACATTATAGAAGAATTATTCTCTGTAGTTTACCTTATACAATACTTCTCCATCCCACTACAGAGAAGTGTTAAGGAAGCAAAATAAGATCTCCTCAAGGAACTTTGCTATAGTTTCTTTACAGCAGAGTTGTAATCTCTCTCCGATTGACTTGCTGGCCTGGAACATGCTACATTATGTAAGTGTAACTGTTTCCCAGTTTTGGTTTTGTATCTAAAAATGCTACCCTACGCTAACAGGGAGTGTTTAAATAGTAAAACTATAAAGCCTATTCTCAGTAGTTGAGATTTTTGTTTGGCTGTAATATCTATTTAAGTAGGAAGCAAATCTGTGGCCCCATTATTTATACCAAACTTATATATATATATATATAATTTATGGGTTGGTGAGGCCTAAAGCCCACAAGTACCCTATGCTTGTTGGATACTTTGGATATGAGAAAAAAATATACCAACTAATAATCATCTTTGAGAGGAAATCCCCATCACTGAAGATTGCACTGAATAGAATCCAAAAATCTAACTTTTGGCTGCCAAGTAGGGCAATTTAACCTACCCAATTGAATATCATCTCAAAGTTAAGAACACTCCTAAACTCCCTCAAAGTTCAAATATCCTTCTAATTAAAAGAGAAATGAAACTCTTTACATATCCCCAGTGGGAATTGACTGGAATCATTTGCAAGGGGATGACGTCTATGATTTGTCATAGAATTGTATGAATACAGGGGATATGAATGAGATCTTTGCAAGAGGATGAAGTCTATGATTTGGGCGACATTTAC
>VDFB02237813.1:0-10394 GCA_007258455.2 Sequoia sempervirens | reverse complement strand
TCTCAAAGTGACAAATCAGTTTACCAAAAATTGTAACCTGATACTAATATGCTATCGAGAGATCTTTGGTCTGAAAAACTAGTAAGCCAATATAAAGGGTTGTTAGTGACAAATCTTTGGGGTATCTTTATGCACAAGGTGTAGCTAAGCTATGTGACAATTTTGTTTTCATTTTTGTTTAACTATTTTGTAGGATCTCTAGGAATAGCCTCCTTGGACTAGCAAAGCTAGAATTGTAGAAGAGTTCCTGTTCTTGTTAGTTGGCCCAAATCACTTACAGTTTGATCGTGAACCTCACCTCGTTTGTTTGAACTTTGAACTGATATTGTTCCCTAGGTTTAAATTCTGAACTGTGTTCTCTAGAATTGCAGCATACAATTTGGAGCACCAACAAGTACTAACTAGAATACTACTAAAAACATCATGCCATATTTGTCCTATGCAATAATCCATTGCCATTAATTTCTTTGTAGTCCATAAAGCTGTGGTCTAGCTGCCAAGCAAGTTGCTTATGGCAGCAAAGACTTAGGTTAAAAACCCATCAGGTGTGCTCTCATGTAGGTGAACATGGAGGAGGAGTTGATTTGTGTAACTTAGAATCTGAAAGATGTGAGAAGAGTTGGCTTACATTTCAGCCAAGTAATATTGTTAAAAATTGTAAGGAGGAGGCCCACTACTGCATAATTAACGAGCAACATCACTTACCTCTAAAAGGATGTTGATAGTTTTTGTCAACCCTTGTCAATGGTTTTAAAACATTTGTCTATAAAGAGCAAAGATCATGTCCCATCATAAATAATGGACAGCACTGATGCTCTGGTTTAATCTGCTCAGAAACACAAAAAAAATTGACTAATGTAGACACCATCGGTCTTAATTGGACTGTTTTAGATTTATTTCTTACTTCTCTATAAATATATTTCTCTGTGTAATCCAAAGAATAAGAAGTTGGGTGCTAATTGCACTGAGAGAAAGATGAGCAGCAAAAGAAAATACAGAGGTAAAATACGGAAAGCAAAAATTCTACAATTTAAACCCACAACAAACTATCTAAATACCTCAAGTATGATGCTTTCACAGAAGGAAAACAACTAAATTTTCTATTTGAATTTGCTAAAAATTGAAATGTCCTTGAAAATGATTTTGAGTTTCCAAATAACCGTAACCGGGACTCGTTTGGTGTATCGCTTTATCATCCACCAAACAATACGTAATAAAATGTCCAAAGACACTTCTATCCTCTCTTTTGAAAAACCACTCGCTGCGAGCAAGCAAGGATTGGCGAAGATCATATGGCTTATCTAAGGTTTCTTTTTGTCGTCTTGACGCGGTGGATAAGTGCCTAATGGGCGCACTCGGATTTAACTCCGACAATAACTCATGCATAACCTCTCCATCGCGGATGTAGCAAAGATGCTAATCCAGAATTCTAATCCATCCAAGTTCTCAGCACACTTGGCGAATGTACTTGCCCAATCCGCCTCCTGCTTCACAAAATCATTCCGAATGGTCAAGAGACTTGCCACTCTCGCAAAATCTTGTCTCAGAAGTTGTCCAGTAGCCGAGAAGAAAACCTCCTAAACCTTACGTTTCAACCTCTCCAGCTGCATGCCATTTTCCCGAAGAATCTCACGGTCGAACACCTCTGCAGCTGTCATATAAATTTTCTCCCGAATTTCTTTTACCTGCTCCTCAATTCTGAGCCCATCCGTTTTCGCCTTCTCCAAAACTTCTCTCCGTATAGTCACTGCCCAAAACCAATGGTGAAAATCATACGCTGCTCCTGCAGCAATCACCCTT
Organism: Sequoia sempervirens; assembly: GCA_007258455.2. NCBI lineage: Eukaryota > Viridiplantae > Streptophyta > Pinopsida > Cupressales > Cupressaceae > Sequoia > Sequoia sempervirens. Next base: position 8,594 of record VDFB02237813.1, on the reverse strand, counting down.
CTTTCAACCAACTCCTCTCTTGGAGTGCCCTTTAGGACCCTAAGGCTTGGAATATGCCTCTCCTGCATGTCTGGATTACATTCCCATGTCTTTGCCATATCAACAAGTCTGGAAAGAAAAGAAGAGGTTTTCCCATAGGCAAGTGCCAGTTTCCCCATGAACGAGGCTGCTTCAATGCCTTCGCTTATCATCCACTGCTCCACATTCTTGGCTATTTCTTGTGAGGGATTAAGGAGAGGAGGAGCTACCGCATCACCCTGATTAAGTGGTTGGGTCAGATGCCGTATGTATTCCTTCAGGCATTCAACTTCCCTTTTATACTCCTTTTTCGCCACTTCTTTTTCCAATCTGGCTTTGACAGTTGAGACGGAATTGTCTAGTTCCTCCACTTCCTGACCTTTTGTGGTTGGGCCAAGATCTATGGTGGTTATGGCGTACTCTTGAGGAGTGATCTCATCCTGTGGCTTGTCCACTGTCGGTACTGCGACGTGTATGGAACGACTGCCTGCCTCTTCTCGCTGAATAGTGGAAAATTTCTTGGCCGGCTTCTTAATTGCAACCTGTTCCAACCTTGCCAAGAAATCCGTAGTATCATCTTCCTCTTGGGCTTCCTCTGGTGCCTGGATCTTCATCCTTTCTATCAGCCAATCCGGGATGGTAGGCTGCTCGATTCCATCTTCTACCTGAACATCCTCCTCATTTGGAACATCCACTACTTCTCTGAGAGCGGAAATCATTCCCTCTTCGAAGTCATTATGTCGGACTTCCATCTCATTATCTGAACCTAGTATTTCCGTGCCCGTAGGTGATGAGGGCTCCTCGTCATCCAACTGAATAGGCTCATTGTTCTCTTCTTGAACTGTAGGAGGTACGATCATTTCAACCAAGGATTCATCAATGGTGGCCACCAGCTCGTCAATATTCCGGGACGCTGCAGAACAAGATGGTTCTCCCTTCTGTCTTTTCTGAACAGGCTCTACACTTGGAACTACCTCCTTCCTTTTCTCTCCAATCTCAACCAAATCCTGATGGGATGCGCCAGCATTGGAGGAATACGATTCTGTCTCGCTCAGTAAATCATACGTGAGCGTTATTCTTTTTTGTCTCATCTCCTCGACATGATGGTCAACCCACCACTGAGAGTATTTGGTCACTGGTCTCATCAAGGTTGCTAAGTCTGAGTGCTCAGGCTCCGACCACCTTACGGGAGGAAGAGGTCGGCTTTCCTCGAAGCATGGCTGGATGTAGTTCCCATCATCCTGCAACTGATCAGGCACTCGGCAAAGTTCAATCGCCCTCATGAAGTCAACTGGCATTCTGGACCATAATCTCCTTCTGACCTCATATTCATCAGCAGCGTTTGCCCAGAAGTCCTCCAGTTCCACCCTGTGCTTGTACCTTCTCCCATCCACTGTCCGGATATGATGATGTGGGTCAAAGTTGACCCTGGACTTGTAGGCTGTGAACGGGTACCATTGGATTTCCAACCTGGCACTCTCAGCTGCCTGCGCTGATGGACAAGATTCTAACATATTCCCGATGAAAAATGGGAATGTAACAGATGCCTTCTTGGTCGGTGTCTGGATGTTTTGATATTCTTCTAGCTGCCTCAGGACTTCGAGCAAAATCATCCGATTTGTCGGATAAATGGGCAACTTATAGGGATTTCCAGTAAATCCCTGGATCCTGACATATGTAAATTTTGGGAACTGGATGAACCAAGATCCGTATCTACTGATTAAACTCTTTGCCTCATGACTCAACCTTTGATGCACTCCTCCTTGAAGTGTTTTGGTAATATGCATTAAGAAGGCATCATGCACCCTTCTAAAATGAGACTTTTCCTTCAGCTGGAGTTGTGGGTAGCAGTCATAAGGTCTGAGTTCATTTTCCCCGCTGCCAACTTTTCCCTTGCAAACTAGTCCTGGATATTTATATGATTTGGCCAATAAGTAGACAATATACGAGCTCATGTGAAAAGACTTGGTCTCTTCCAAATTGATCAACTGCTCGTGAAGATTGTCACTTATCATTCGTGACCAGTTGAACATTTTTACGCCAGAAGTGATCTCATCTATGAAGTAATACATCCGGCTCTCGAAAAATGCACCTTGCGGGTTGCCAGCTACTATGTTCAACATCAAAATGATGTCCCCAAAATCTTCTTTAAAGTCCGTCCGGCGTGGCCTTTTAGGCATCTTCTTTATTGACGGCTTAGGCTTCTCTAGCCATGCCTTGTTAACATTTGTAGCGCATAAGTCTGACTCACTGTCATACAAACGCTGACCTTCCTCCTTGGTCTTATAGATCGTCCGAGAGTGTGCTGGGATGCCGAAAGTTTCTTGAATTGCCACCTCTCTCAAGTGTGCCAAAGTTCTGCCGTCAGGTGCAATGATCTGCCTCTTTTGAGCATCATAGTGGATAGCACATTCCACCATCAATTCTGCACAATCCATCGCAGGTGGGAATCCAGCTGCCTGAAAAATCCCGTTTCTCACCATCTGCCTGGCTAGTTCTGTCCATACACTCTTTTTTAGAACTCTTTGAAGTCGACATGTCCCAGATCGGTGTCTGCGACATTTTTCCATTTTGAATTAATTTTAGATTCTCGCTGGACACCTTTGTTGGCGAACTTCATTTTCGCCTTCTTTGATGATTCGCCCACCGTGGTCATCAACCTACAGTCAAAAATATTAACATTAATACAAAGACTTTTTAAAATAATTTACTTTCATGCCTTGTGTTCAAATAATTTACTTTCAGCTTATTAAATAATTGAACTGCTGCGAAAAAGCAAGCTGAAAGTAAATGGATGAAGTTGAAATTTTGGACAGAACTTTTGCTAAGATGAAAAAAGATAGAAGAAGAATGGCGAATCTTATTCAATTGAACTTCAAACCTCAGTAAAAAGACTTCTGGCTGCAAATCAGATTTAAACTCTGATAATTTACTCAAAAAACAAGTGATGAAGTGCGCCCCTCTTGCACAGAAGAATTCGACTTTCAGCAATTAAATCTTTTCCTTTCTCGAGAAAATTCTCCTTCAGCATAAAATTTCTTCTTCCTTTGAGAAATTCGCTCTTGCCTGCTGAGTAATTGACTGCCTTATAATTTCGAGAGAGATTAAATTTCTCTTCAGCTGTGTCTGTGAAAAATGAGTTGCTAAAACTCATTATAATGCTGAAGGGCTTGATTTATTTTAGCAACTGCCTTCTCTTCTCTCTTCTCTCGATTTGTTTTCTCAGGCAAGTTTCCAATATTTTCCAAAAAAAAACTTGATGGCAAGCTTATCCAGGCAAATCTCATTGATTTTCAAAAATTCGATTTTTGCTTAGATGCTTATCTTTAATTTTGAAAATAAACATTAAATGTCTTAATTAAATTCGATTTTCCAAGCTTTAAATCATTGGCGAATTTAATTTTTCCCATTGGATTTTATCTTTGCCTGGCACAATTTATCTTCTTCCGATACATGTCTGGCGAATTTAATTTTGTCCAAGACTTTTAAATTTCTGAGTAGTTGAAAATAAATTATTAAAATATTAAAATATTTTAATTTATTCCAACTTGTTTGTTTTGGACCCATGGCTATTTCAATTTTCTCTTCATTTTCTTTGGCTAAAAGTTTATTTTCCAATTTTATTCCCAATTTCGTCTAGCCAAGCCAAAATTTTAGCCATTTCGTCGATAAATGTTATGCCAAATCCCTATTTTCTTCTGCCATGGTGAATTTTAAATTGCATTGAGCACATTTTCTTCTGCCAAAGTCAATTTTTTCCTTGCTCGAACGAATTTCTTTAGGCAAAGTCTTTGTCTGGATGTCTTTATTAGGCGAAATTCCTTGATGGTTGACAAATTCTTATCTCTTCTGGCCAAGGGCGAGCTTTCCTACCTCTTTGCCTTGTGCATTTTTCTCTGTGCACTTAGCCAACTTTATAACATTTTCTCCAGACATCCATACTTAGGCGAATTTTAATTTCTCTTCCATTTTCATGCTAGGCACACTTCATTTTTTCTTTGCCTTGGCCTAGGCGGACTTTCCAAAGTCTTTTCTATCCTCCATCAAGACATGGCGGACTTTCCATAGCACTTGCCTTTCAAATTTAGCACTTTACCTCTTGAAAATGTTATAATACTTAGCCAAAATTTCAATTTTCCATCCTTTAGGCCTCTATACTTGGGCAAATTTTCGGATTTCTTCTTCTCGGCACCAAACACTTAGTGGAATTTTCAATTTTTTCTCTTCCTTAAGACATGGCGGACTTCCCAAGGCCTTTGTCAAGTGAAGGCGGACTTCAAAGGATGTTTTCCAAGCTCCTCAAGGCTTGGGTGGAGTTTCTAGAGTCCTTGCCAAGTCTAGGCGGACTTTGGTCAAGGCTTGCCACTCTCTCCTTGAGCATGGCGGACTTCCCAAGCACTTGGCACTTATCTCCTTGAGTATGGCGGACTTTGGATGATCCTAGACAAGATGTGGCGAACTTTCTTAACTCCTAGACATGCTTCCTCAAGGCTGGGCGGACTTTCCATAGTCCATGCCATCCTTTCCTTAGGCATGGCGGACTTCCCAAGGCCTTAGACATTCCTCTCTTCGTCCCTCTTTTCAAGGGCCAGCTTCTTCACCTTGAACTTCGCAAATTTTCCAGATTTAGCCAGAATTTTGACATGAATTTTATATTCTTTGGTCCATTTTTGGTTATTTTTCCTTCAGATCTGACTGGTTTTCAATGATTTTTCCAGATTTTCGTGCTTTTGGAGTTGATTTTTCTCAGCTTTTTGACTGATTTTCCATGCTTTTCCAGATTTTTCACTTGATTTTTCGATTTTCTCATTGATTTTTCAGTGATTTTTCAATTTTTAGGGTGATTTTTGGATCTAAAGATAGAAAGTTGACTCATTGACCGAGGTTGGCTTTCTAAAATAGAAAAACAAAATCTAAAATAGAATCAGTTTGGTCCAAAATGCTAAAAATGAAAAAGTGAAAAACAAAAAACAGATTCCCTAAAAAGTAGGAAGTCTCAAAATTGGCCGAAAGCACAGGCGATCCTCGTCTCTCGGGCCTTCTGAGCACTTCCATGACATCTACGCACTGATTCTAGCATGGATTACTGACTTGAAGCTCTCAAAAAGGTGACTTTACGGAACCGTTGCAAGGAGACAAAACCCTAAAAACCTTAAGACAACTGGGGTCCATCGGCAATGGGGCGATGTGTGAAAAGGTCTATGAGGACCTGAGAATTAACGTTGGCATGTGACGTTTGGATTTACACTGGAAATTAAAATATAATATTGAACCCTATTGACTCATTTTTGAAGATGTCAATGCTTTCAAGCTTGCAATATTAATAGTTCCTTGTGAAGATTTGTGATCAATGTGTGGAGTCAAAATTTGGAATAGCGAGTTAATTCTAAGGTGGTGTCGAAGCACAAGGAACAGGGTCATGTTTGATAAGAACAGTCGGAAGTTTACGAAATCTTCAGCAATTCATTTTTTTTGGTGAATCTAATGGAAGAGATATGATTGGGAGGAAGATTGGTTCTTACATTGGTTGTCGTTCTTCCTTCTTGAGCGCCATACAAATTAGGGAAAGTTAAAGATATTTTGGTGACTCGTTATTGCTACGACTTGAATAAGGTCCACTCTTTCATTAGACAACACTATCCCATATCTGGAATGCAATCTTTGATACTCACATTCATTTACTTGGGAGTCACAATTTATAAATGGTCAATGCTCAAACGCCAAGCAGAGAGAAGAATTCAGATTGAATAGTGGATGCCAAAGGTGTCGGGACTGAGCAAGATTATTCATGATAGTAACGCGGTCTGTAGCTTGTAGCGGCAGGTTTATGGAAGATGTTTCAAGGGATAAAATCTGGTGGAAAGATATAAGTGTGTGTTGGGCTTAATCTCTATTGCTGGCGTTGCTTGCTCATGTGGTATCGGATGCTAATCGAAATCTTATGCTATATTTCCTGTGCGTCTCTCTTGTTAGGGAGAATAACACAATCCGTCTGAATTACTACCATCACAGGAGTCAAATTTTGTGCAAGGAGAGTATTCACATGTCGAGAGTTGCTTCCATTAATAATTCATTTTTTCTATTGTTGGGTTTAAGGAAATTGGGCATTGCTAAATCGTTACCTATTATCGGGCCAGATAAAGGCAAGTCATGGAGTCAAGAAGATTTTGAAGGAGCCAACCATAAAATAAGTCGAATATATTTGGACGCTTCTTATGAACCTATCAAAGAATTAATGCGTTAGCCGAAATACGGTGTCAGAAGGCAGGCATGGGAGGATTTACATAAAGCTCAATTTATTGAAGATTCATAAATTTTCAGAATCGTGCCAGATTGGGAAGTTGAAATAATCATATCTGAACATATCGAGTCAAGACACTTGTGAGGCTCGATTTGAGTTTCCACTACTTGGCGTGAGTCCCTGGAGTCCAGTCGTTGCCTTCTACCTACATTTTAGTATGCTTTATGCCTTCATTTGAGTTGTTTTTCCTAGTCTGGGCACATCTAGAGGTCTTGTGTCCATGCATCTGTTGCATGAAGATGTTTCTCTAAAGTTGTAGACAGTTTTGAATCCTTCCTGTAGCAACTTGAGCTCATTTCTGGCCTGTGACAACAACTTATTCAGGATGGCCGGATTGATTACCAGAAATTTCGGCACTACATAGATGACAAGGAACTTGAGCTTTACTGCATCTTCGTGGCGAAGATGAGACATAGCTACAAGTCTAGCTCAATGGTGTACCAACATAAAAAGATTAGTATTTTATGCTTGTACCTTGAATAAATTTTATGTAGTTAATAATAATTCATGCAATAAACATTGGGAATAGTGAATCATGTATGCTTCCAACATTGGTCTGTAAATTTCTCTTTAGGATAGTTTAATTCTATGAACTATTATTAATCTCTCTAACATGCTTCCAAGACGGATCAAGGAGCAAAAGGATGATGAAAGATTACATAAGGAATTCAAGGGAAAGATTGATGCATCTTGTGAGGAAGTCATGCAGGCTGAAGAAATGAACAAACATGGAGACATAGCTTGCAGCCTTGGGACTAAGCTGGTGATGCATAACTCTCATGATTCTTCACTCGAGGGCACAAGGTTGGGTCAGCCTTGGATGGAGAATTTGCGATTAGAAGAGGAAATGACATTCAGAGGGAGTCTGACAAACCAACAAAGACAAGCATTATAGGTGATCTTGGACGAGGAGGTCAGGAGATCGATGCAAGTACTTGGAGCTTTAGAGGGAGTCACATCATCTTGAAGATTTGTTGTAATGTATATTTCTTTGAGACGGAGAAATATGAGGTGAAAGCCCTTGCAGTGTATGTTTCTCTAAGACAGAGAAATATGAGGTAAAAGCCCTTGTAGTGTATATTTCTCTAAGACAGAGAAATATGAGGTGAAAGCCCTTGTAGTGTATATTTCTCTGAGACAGAGAAATATGAGGTGAAAGCGCTTGTAGTGTATATTTCTCTGAGATGGAAAAATCTGATGTGTGAGCCCTTGTTCATCTCTGAGACTGAGATGAGACGTCATGTTGAGAGACTCCATGACGACATCACATTGAGAGACTCTGTGATGTACCCTTGTACTTGCGTTTCTTTCCACACATGGGAGTAGCCATGGTGGACGTCATGTTGAGAGACTCTATGACGATATCACATTGAGAGACTCTGTGATGAACACTTGTACATGTGTTTCTTTCCACACATGGGAGTAGCCATGGTGGACGTCATGTTAAGAGACTCCATGACGACATCACGTTGAGAGACTCCATGATGAACCTTTGAGTTTTCCACAAATGGGTGTAGCCATTGTGGGCGTCATGTTGAGAGACTCCATGACGTAGATATCTAAAAAATATCTCCCTAGCTAAGAGGGAGTGTTAGTGTTTGGTAGCTTCAGGAGATATTTTCTCCTTAATTTATTCTTGTGAAGGCAGGTCGGCCTTATTTTTATAAAGGAAAAAATTACTTGTTCAAGGTCGGCTCTAAGATGAAGGGTTGCCTAGCTTGTATAAATAGGAGAAGGTGTCTCCTCATTTCACAATTCAATCAAGCAATCTCATTTACTCCAAGTTCACACATTAGCAACAGTTCGCCATCGTTGTAGCAGCAGACTCAATTTCAATTAAGTGTCTTCATTTAGCATCAAGGAGAAGTGTCTCATTGTTAGTGTTTGTAGCTTAGTGAGATATTTTCTCCTAAGTTAATATAATAAATGATTATTAAGGCAAGTCGGCCTTATTACAAAATCACATTTTATATTCTTCTAAAGGTGGCCGACCTAAGTGAAGAGTCACCTTGTTTGTTATATATACAAAGTGGAGTTCATTCAAATCATGATCATTAAGTCATTCTTATTTCTCATTCATTCAAGAAGGAGCAGCAGACCATCTTGTAGCAGCAGATTGACTACAGGAAGAAACATGTTTATCTTTGCATCAAGGATAGATGCTGTTAATTCATTGTATTTGTCCGCCCTTGAGAAGGGTCTGGTTGTAAAGCAGTATTCTGCACTTTTATATAATATATATGAGATACATTTTTTCTTTGGGTTTTCTACCTTG
>VDFB02237812.1:0-12917 GCA_007258455.2 Sequoia sempervirens | reverse complement strand
CCGAAGCCCGATGACTTCCAATCCCGAACAGCCTGTTCTTGAAGGTCTCCAGGTTGACGGAGCCCAGGTTCGTGTCCGTCAACTTGCCCAACTTTGAAATGAACTTTGATTCCGGCATGAACGTTTTGCTCAGCTTCTTGATCGTAGCCTGTCGGGAGGCACCATTGTCCTTTCCGATTGTCCTCGCTTCAGCCATCTGCAATATAACAAACATTTCATCAGCAATCAGATAAGACATGATATAGGGGCTGCAGTTGAATTCCAGAGGCTGTAATATCTTTCACGTTTGCAAACCTCAGCTTCTTCTCTTGAATAAGTTCAAATTCCGACACTTAAAACAGATTTCTAAGTGAACTCCGATGATTTTACTTCAACCAGCAATCAGCAAATTGAAACTCAACCACTTCGTACTTCAAACAGCAATCTTACACTAGCAAGTTCGTGCTTTTCTCAACTAAACAAATCAGATTTCAGACCTCAGCTTAACAAGGCCGTACTTCTCAAGCAATGGCGCACCTCTTACTATAATTCAAGCAAATCAAATTTTAGGCTCAAAGCCGTACCTTTCAAGCAACTTCAACTTGCAGCAAACACTTTTCCTCTTGACAATGGCGTTTTGAATTCCTCTTCAAAAAATTTAATTTAACTTCATCATATTTTACTCACCAGCTGGAGCTCCGTCACTTAAATTCGAATTCTTAACCTCATCATCTGCTCTGGAAAATTCATCTTCGAAGAATTTAATCACAATTATCTAGGCAACTCCCTTCGTATTCATCGTTTGAAGAAAATTCACTTTGAAAACACATTTTATTTACGTTTGCCTTAGAAAATTTGAAATTCTCCCTTAGGAAAATTCATAACTTAAGCACTGATCAAATTCCTTACTGAAAAAGTGTCGGCGAAGCTTGAAAGATTTGGAAATCCATTCATCATCGCAAATGTTCAGTACCCAGAAGCAAATTTTCTTCAGAACGCCTCGAATTCATGGGTACCCAACGAACGGGTTCATTTAATTTTTCAATTTTGAACCTTAGAAAAATATCATTTTCATCATTTAAACTCGTTCTTCGCCCGTGATCACTCTGCGTTGCTCTGACTTCTAAAAAAAATGAATCACCTTGCGTTATCATCATCTCTGACTTCATCACTGAGAAAAATTGCTTGCCTCGAAAAATTTTCATCAACTTGAAGCTCTAGGCGTATTTTCTAAGAAAAATAATTTTCCTTAGAAAATATTTTAAAATCTTCTTGTACCTTTGAAATCTTGCCTTAGAAAAAATTTGTTGATCGCCAGTGGAGAGGAATTCTCATTTAGAAATTTTTTTTTTTATATCAACTCCATTCCCGGCACGCCTTGCACATTTTATCTTTACCTCATCACTTGGAAAATATTCATTTTAAAAGCCCAACGCCTTAGAGAAATTTTTAGCACTTAGGCAATATCTTATTTTCCACCCCTGAGGCGCCTAGCACACTTCATCCTATTTTCACCACCTTCAAACATTTCAACGCCTTCAAGATATTTCTAACACCTTATAACTCCCTTCAACATAGGCGTACACTTCACTTAGCATTTTATTCTCAACACCTTCAAATATTTTCTAACACACACATCACCCTCAACGCCTTAGAAAAAATCTCCAACACCTATGACCTTAGGCGCATATCACACTTTGAGAGGATATTTAAAAATCACGCCACACATACCTTGATCACTTTGAACGCCTAACCTACCACCTTGCCTTCACCATCCTTGGCGCATCTCTTTGTGTGGAGGGGAATAACGCCTATCTTTTACTACATTTTCACCACGCTTTGGCAAATTTTTCATCCTATTTACCACCTTTATTTACCACTTACAATCCAAACATGGGCGCATTTGATCCTAGCAAGAGGATGACTCTTCGCCTTCTATCTTTTGTCTTGACATGCACAAGTTTGGGCACATTTTAGCCCTGGAGGAGGACGAGATTCCTTGACCTTGTTGACTTTCTCCTACTTTGGGCGCATTTTCATGTAGCTGATGGATGAAGCTTCTCCAACGTCCTTGGGTGACTCTTCAACTCCCATGTTTTGTCTTCACATGGCCTTGTTTGGGCGCATTTTGCCCCTTGAGGAGGATGGAAAACTTTGACTTTCTTGTTGACTCCTACCTTGGGCGCATTTTCATGCTTGTGAAGGATGGGCGCATTTGGAGGGGTGAGGAGGATTTTTATACTTAGAAAATTTTTCAACTTTCCCTCTTTCATCTTGGGCGCATTTGGACCCCTGAGCAGGATGAAATTTCGTTGACTTTCTTTTGACTTTTTCTACCTTGGGCGCGTGTGCCCTGTGTGGTGGATGAACTCACACCTTGAAAAATTTTCTACGCCCCTAGCTGAGTTGGGCGCATTTTGCCTTGCCTGCTGGACGAGACTCCAGACTTAGACAAAATTTTATCATCCTCGCCAGCATCGTGCCCTGCTATTTATAGTAAGTTCTCTGTATTCGCGCCTCTGAAGCTCGGAATGGCCTGAAATTTTAAACACAGCTTCTTCATAACCTTTTCAACCTGTCGATATTGCAACTTTTAGTCACCCCGCTATTTATAGCCTGTTTCTGAGGGTGGCTTACTAAAAATAGTAAGCTCTTGATTCTGATAGCTCCCAAGCTCTGATCGAGTTGAAATTCGGATGAGGCGATCCTCACCTCTAATGGATCTTTAATATCACGACATCACAGATGCACCCTGATTTACTATTATTTTAGCATCGTTTCTAATCTGACTTACTATAAATAGTAAGTACCCGCCCTAATGAAATTTCACCAGCCAGATAGTCAAGAATGGCCGACGCGATGGTTTAAGACGGCTGAAGATTTTGACTTTGATGCCTATTTTGTGGGTCTGAAACCCTAATTTGCATTGTACGCGACAAAAGATCTCCTCGCTTTTGCCTTCGCTTTGGCGCACCGCGATCAGCTCGTGATTTCGGAACTGGCTGGAAGTTTACCGCCGGGCATACCCTCGCTAAAATAGCAAGTTCCTTAATCGAAAGGGAGAATCCTTGTTTGCATGTCATATCACCGCTGTCTCGAAACTGTAAGGAATATCCGTATATGCAAAGAAAATCTCTGCATCTGGACCCTGAAATTTGCCCTGGAAGCCGGACTGCTAAAAATAGTAAGTTGTCCAATTTTGCTCAAATTTGGCATGCAAGCAGTCTGATGTACTCTGAATGCAATGTGATGATCGGAATCTCAAAATAGCGGACAAATTGCCCAGGATTGCAGACTTACTAAAAATAGTAAGTATCTCGGAATCTGATGAAATTTGGCTGGAAGCCTGCTGGATGTCTACTGACAACATTGCTAAGTTCAATTTTCAATTTACTGGCCCTACTTGACCTTGACTAGACCAAAAATGATGAAACCCTAATTTTAGAATTGGCCAATATCTTCACGTTTAAGCTCAATGACGACACAACCCCCCCGAAAGACAGACACCAGAAAAGAGACAGAGCGAGAGAGCGAGGAAAAACCCAAGCCAAAAGACCGGAACGGAGCAAAAATAAGGGGGTCCCCACCTGAATGGGGCGATGTGTGAAAAGGTCACAACATCTGGCGACTCCACGGGAAAGTGTTTAAAAAAACACTTTAAGAATTGAACTCAGATTAGTCTTCCTCAAACCATCATACGGAAAAGGACACTTACTCAAAAGGGGAGAAGAATCCGATATTGGATCAAAACACTTTCATCTAAAACCTTGTGAGTGTGTGCATGCATTCCGTCTCTGAACCATGTCGGCTTCCGGAATCGGTCGCAGCCGGTTATATAAATATCTCAACTTCAAAAGCATCCTGGACATTGCCTCGCTGCCAGTCAGGCGTCCATAGCCCCGACGAGGTTATCGCTACAATTCTCACGAATATTGCTCCACTGCCGGCCGGGCGTCCATAGCCCCGGTGGAGTTACTCGTATGTTCCCAAAACCAATATTTCATGATATTTCTTTCATTTTCATTTTTCTCTTTTTTCAGATATTTCTTTTAAGCACCTTTTCTTTTTCTTCGCTTGATTTCTCCGTCAATTCCTCAATTGGCTGGTAGGCAATGAAGCCTCCAATGGGTTTGAGAATTGCAGTGGCGCTGAAGCAAGATGTAAGATTTTCACCGACCAAAACCTTTCCCAAGAAACCAAAATGACTCAGAGTGGAGATAGGTAAGATTTTTAAGGTCTTTAGACTCATGTGTTAAGACACAATAACGGGTTAATCTCCTGAGACGAGTTCAATCTCTAAACCGGATGATAACAAGAGGAAAACAACCTTAATTCTTTTCAAAAATTTATGCAAATTCCAGTGAAAGAAACCACATTGTGAACGTTGAAACATCATCACCCCATCGCAACGGGAAAACCCTAAAATCCTTGCCCATTCCAAACCAAAACCACTTGAGCGGACCACTCAAGGGACGGGAACGCCAAACCAAAAACCCAAAGGGCAACCAACCAAAACCAAAACGGAAGAAAAACAGAAAAAGCAAACGGAAAGCAACAAACGGGAAAGCAAATCTAACCTAACTATTTTACAAAGCAGGCTCTCGGAGAGAACCTAGGACTGGAAATAATGCTTGAGGAACTGTCCGTTGACGGGCAACGGGACATCCTCTCCTGTCAAAGTGCGCAATCTGAATGCATTATCCCCAAGGATTTCAGAAATCTGATACGGGCCCAACCATAATTTGTCAAACTTGTCGTGATCACCCTTCTTCTCGTGGGCCTTATCCCAATATAAAACCAAGTCAGAAATCCTGAACGACTTGATCTTAGCCTGTTTATCAAACCATCTCTTCACCACTGCCTGGTGCTTCGTTAGATTCTCCAGAGCTTCATCTCTTTTCTCTTCTAGATGCATTAACTGGGACAATCTTATCTGAACTTGATCCTCTCCCTCGAGGTACTCTTGAATGAATTGGAGAGTTGGGATCCTTAACTGCACTGGGAAAACTGGATCCTGTCCGTAAACCAAGTGGTATGGAGACGTTCCCAAGGAACTCTTTGTTCTTATTCTGTCTGCCCAAAGAGCAAACCTCAACTGTGTGTGCCAATCTTTCGGATTTTTGTCCAGTAACTTCTTAATGGCATTCAATAAGTTCTTGTTTGTGGACTCTGCTAGTCCATTCCCTTGCGGATAGTAATTGGAGGAAAACCTCAAGTGTAATTCCATACTCAAAAGCCCAATTGGAAAATTTCAGCGATGAGAAAGCTGAACCGTTGTCGCTGACCAGGACATGAGGACATCCAAATCTTGTCACAATATTCTCTTCAAGGAATCTGATAACCACATCCGACGTGCACTGCTTCAAAGCCTGAGCCTCTGTCCATTTAGTGCAGTAGTCTGTCGCTGTCAAAATATATCTGTGCTGGCCTGATGACGGTGGATTGATCACACCAATAAAATCTAAACCCCACTTTGCAAAAGGTCTCACTTCAATCACTGGTTGCAAAGGCATAGCGGGATGCCTTCCTCTATTAGCTGCGTCTGGCATATGTGGCAAGCCTTCACATGTTCATATGTGTCTTTGAAGAGCGTGGGCCAATAATATCCAGCTCTCAGGATTTGATGAGCTGTGGCCAAACTTCCTCCGTGTCCGGTTCCAAATTTCTCATGGAAGTGTTCCATCAACTGTTTTGCTTCTTGTTTTCCTACACATCTCAAATATATACCTTCATAGTTCCTCCTATAGAGAACTGATCCCTGAAGCATAAATCTCTGACTCCTCATTCTCAATGCTCTTCGCTGGACTGGATTCAAATGGCGGGGGCATCTGTGGTTCAGCAAATAATATACTGTGTCATCATACCATTCCCCAGGAGACACCTCCTCTAACACATAAGCCTGTTGAACTAACTCTGGACCAACCATTGCAATAGTCTGAGCCAGAGCTTGTCCTCTGACTAACCTCATCGGTTGTATCTCAATATCATACTCTTGCAAAGTGGCGACCCACTTTCCTCTTCTTTCACCTAACTCATTCTGCATTAGTAGAATCTTCACCGTGGCGTCTGGAACAATCGCGTGGATCTTGCTCCTCAAGATGTAATGTCTAAATTTCTTGACGGCCTTCACCAAAGCATACGCTTGCTTCTCAATGCTTGGGTATCTTAACTCTGCTTCTTTCAACGGTGAGCTCATAAAAGCAATTGGAGGCTCATCTTTTTCTTCAGTTCTTTGAGTTAGTACTGCGCTCTGAGGCAAACGAATATAAATAAAAAGGCTTTGTATAATCCGGACTGACCAGCACTGGAGCGTCCACTATAGCTTGTTTGATCTCATCAAAAGCCTTCTTTGTTTGTGGGGTCCACTCAACCTTTGCATCTTTCTTCAACATCGCATTCAGGGGCCTCACTATCTCGGCAAATCCGGTTATGAACTTTCTAACAAAATTAATCTTTCCGAAGAATGACCTTAACTCTCTTTGAGTGCCCGGCAAACCAATCCTTGAGATGGCTCCAATACGTTCAGGGTCAATTGATATACCCTTTTCTGAAATAACGTGACCCAACAGTTTACCTTCGGTGACTCCAAAGATACATTTCTTAGCATTCAGAGAGACACCGAATCTTCTACATCTCCGAAATATTTTCCTCAAATCCTCAACGTGATCTCCTCTTTTCTTCGAGAACACCGTCAGGTCATCCATGTAAATTATAATGCACTTTCCGACAAGGTCTCGAAAAGCGATGTCCATTGCTCGTTGGAAAGTGGCCCCTGCATTGATTAAGCCGAAAGGCATTCTCCTGTAGGCAAATGTTCCCCATTTCGTGGTGAACGCAGTCTTCAATCGGTCTTCATGTTCAACCATCACTTGATTGTAGCCCGAGTATCCGTCCAAAAAGGACATCATTTGTGAACCATTCACTATTTGCAACACCTCATCTAATGAAGGCAAGGGATAGTTGTCTTTCTCAGAGGCCCTATTCAAATTGCGGAAATCTACGCATAATCTTATCTCTCCATTCTTCTTTCTGACAGGCACGAGATTGGCGACCCACGTGGAGTGCCTCACTGGAAAAATAATTCTGGCTGAAAGGAGCTTCCTGACTTCCTGATAAATCAATGGTTCTAGCAATGGATTCACTGGCCTCTGCCTCTGCCTAAATGGCCTGCTGCCTGGCTTTAGTGGTATTGTATGTGTAATCAGCGATGTATCATATGTCTTTAAATCTTCATATCCCCAGGCTATCACCTCTGGAAACTCTTTCATGACTTTTAAGATGCCTTCCTTCTCTTCAGGTGTGCAAACCTTTCCAATAAAAACGTTCTTCACTTGTTCACTTGTTCCTAAATTGACAGGTTCACAATCATTGCCTTGCGTGCTTTGATTTCTGCTTAATCTGTCAGTATCAAATAGCCTTTCTAACTCGACCATCCCTTTTGGGATTACATTAGTCTTCAAATTCAATATCCCTTCTGTATCATATTCAGCCTCTTCAGTATCTTCCTCATCTATGATTTGTGCTTCAAACACTCCTGAGTTTGTGAGAAAATCCAGAATCTGCTTGTCGTCTTCGAACACTTGGAAATTCTTTATGTTATCAGGGATTGCCGGGGTTGAAACCAACTCTACTGTGAACTTCTTTAATCCCTCCATTGCCAGTGGTTCCAAAGAACTGGCAGCTTGTGCCAAAGAGTTTGCAACGGTATTTCTAGATCTGTATACTTGCCTTATGTTGAATGCATCAAAACTTTCTATTAGGTCCCAAACTCTGTTCCGATAACGGCTCAATCTCTTGTCATGGCAGGCGAACTGCTTCCTTACTTGTCGGACCACAATGTCAGAATCTCCAATGGCGTATACAATCTTAGCTCCTTTCTGAATTGCAAGGAGTAATCCGTGTATCAAGGACTCATATTCAGCAACGTTGTTGGTGCATGAAAACTGGAGCCTATAGGAACCCAAATAAGCTTCTCCTGTCGGGCTAACCAATTCAAATCCTGCTCCATTTCCTTTCTTAGACTTTGATCCATCGAACCTTAAAGTCCACACTTGATTATCTGTAGGGGTGCTGGGAGACTGAACACGTGTCTCTTCTTGATTGCAGACCTCTGGAGTCTTTTCTTTATCTTTTGACTGAGTCGTATCATTTCTTGAAACACTATTCTCTTCATTCATCTTTTGATATTCTATTAAAATCTCCTTTTCTTCATTCATCTCTTGATGTTCTGTTAAAATCTCGTTTTCTTCTTGATGTTCTTCTTGTAATGGAGTATGGGGAACAAGCCTTGCAACTTGTTCTAGTGCCACCTTGCACAGGGCACAAGTGATCTCTGAATGAAATGCTTCGTGTATTCTGCACCAGTTGGGAAGCAGTAGATTTTTAATTGAAGCATCTTTCCCTAACTCTGTTTCTTGTTTCACACTGTTCAAGACAAAGTCCCTGAAATTCTCAAATGTTCCTCCACCCTCACTATCGCTTGAGTCACTTTCAATCAACACTTCGGTGGTGCTCGTGGTATCTTCCAAACATTTTCCCTCACTTGAACTTTGCAGCATCAATACTTCTTGCTTCACAGGCCTATACGAACCTAAATCAGTCTGTACGAACATGATCTCATTATCCTCTCCATATTCCGTGATCATCAGCTTCAATCTTGGTGTAATTTCAACCTTGATTTGATTTGGGACTCCCTTCCATGGAAGCCACATGTGGGAGAAGTCTGTTGCAATGTACCCATTCAGCTTTCTTGCCCAGTCTCGGCTCAGTAACATGCCGTACCCATCCGGTATGTCAACCACTGATATAAATGTTATACTGATTCGGGATCACCGACAACTCCAGATATGAATATTATTTATCCCTTCAACCACATCGTATCACTTCTCGGGTTCTATCAAGTTGGGTCACCTTTTGTAGTATGCACGATTGGTACCTAACCTTTTGACAATATTACCCCTTTCAATGGTGCATGATGCTAGAAGCACTGTAATCAATTCCATACCTGTGTAATAATCCTCCCAATAACCGATACCAAGAACGGGTCAGTTTCATCTTTTCCCCCGACAGGAACACTAACCTGCTTCTTTTCCTTCCTCGTACAATGTTCTTTCATTCTTTGGTCCTATGGTGAAACTCTTGATTATCACTTGTTCCGTTTTTGCCTTTGCTCAGGGAAAATTCGAATTTCTGGGTTCACTGAAGATCCTTACTATCTCCCACCTTGACTGCCGGGTGAGCCTCCCTGCTGCTGCAGAAGGCACTTCCTCTACCATGTTTGCATTCTGCACAGGACGGGATTGTACATTTACTGGAGGGTTCCTTGACGAACTAGGTGCTTCTTGAGGTGTACTCTTTGCAACTGGTGTCTCATATAGACTTCCCAAAATTGTGTCTCTAACTTCAGAGATTTTCATCAACTCATACAAGGGAAGACTAACCTTTATCTTCTTAACTTCTTCTAGCACATAGGAACTTAATCTTTTCATGTCATCTCTTGGAAGATTGTCCTTTTGAGGACGTTGCATCACGTGGATTGGCTGTTGCTGGACAGTTTGTTGTCCATTTTTGTTCTGCATCATATTCTGTTGTCTGTATTCCGGAGAATCCCTAGGCAAATTCGGATTATTGCTCGCATTTGGATTCGGCGGGGTTGCGAAGTTATTCGGAGGAATAGAGGACGTCAAAGGCTCTTTCTGGTGATAAGTCCTCTGGTACACCTTAGGTGCTGCTCCTCCGGAAGTCTGGAATGCTTGCACCTCTCTACTCCCTTCTACCAAAACACTGTTATTGAGAGGTGGGAAAATGTAGTTACCCTGGTCATATGGCTCCTCTGAATAAGTACCTTGAACTTCTGAATACGTTTGAGCCTCTGAATAAACTTGAGCTTCCTCATAAACTTGAGTATCTGGTGCCTCCACGGGACCGTTAGCCGAAGCTGGTGGAAATCTATAATTAGCTTCCGGTGGCGCGTAGTTCTGGTATTCGGACACAAGATTGACACTTTCTATGATTAGTGCCTGGTCATATCTTTGCACTGGTACAATCTCATATCCAGTGGTCGGAGGATTTTCAGTACCTTCCGTGCTTTTCACTTCTCCTTTAAAGATATCGGCCGCTACTTGAAACTCATGGCATTGTAATTCTGAGTGTTGACTTGTGTTATGAAGCCGACACCATCCTGACATAGAAGCTTCTGCCAGAAATACCGGGTCCGGGTGGGGACAATTCTCTCGGAGGGCTAAGAGTCTAGCTGTGTGATGGAACTCCCTCCATTGTTAGCCCGGCATCCCTTCCTCGCTATCCCGGACATGTTTCCCGATACCCATGGTCATGGTCAAGCGTCCATGTCCTCGGTGGTGGGTCTCGGCGGTGCTGATTATTGTGGATATCCTCTGTATGCCCGGACATAATTCTTTGTATCAGTTTATCGTATTGATTGTTTTTTGATTTCTAGGTGACTCGCATGATGTACTCAGCCTGTTCTTTACTAATTCTTCATTTCTCTCCCCTTTAGGTCCTTTGCTGTGCACCAATGGAGAGACGCACAGCCTGGCCGAGTTCCATGGCAAGTCTCGTGATGGAGAATCAATTGGTCCGATGGTGGCGTAACATGATATGCCGGTTGCGGAATTGGATTCAACGCTGGAACTTGTTGATTCCAGGCTGGAGCAAGAGTCTGCATCTGATTATTTGTGGTGACCAAGCCAGTGTACAAAGAGGGTCCAGTTATGTTTTGGCCCATATTCTGACTTACCTCAACCGCCTTAGCATATGCTTGGTTCATGTCTGCTGGAATGGGATGAGCTTGTCTCACGAACATAGCGGTCAATGGGTCCAAGGCTGCATAGTAATTTTCCCTTGCATCGGGAACCATGTACGGAGTACGCAACCTCGTAAGAGCCTTTTGGAATCTATTATTGAAGGCATGGATAGGCTCTTTGTCTTGTCTTCTCACCTCCGTGAACTGACGGAAAAGCTCCACTGGGGTGATAGGAATACCAAACTTCCCAATGAAAGCCTCCTTCATCTGCTCCCATGTTCTGATGGACCCAACTGGCAAATGTATAAACCAAAAGTGTGCTTCTTCTCCCAAGGAATACGGGAACAGTCTGCAAGCTACATCTGCGTAGGCAATTTGTCTATTTCGCAAATGATCTTCGAACATCTTGATGTGATCCTCTGCAGAACGATTCGGATCATGGACTTGGTACTTGGTGCAGAAATGCTCCGGGTTCTTTGGCATGTCATGATAATTGGCAAACTCAAGAGGAGATGGATTGGTGACTAGCCAAGTAGCACCGTTAGGAGCGGGTTGGCCTCCTGGTTGAGCCATTGCTTGATTTGGACACCTCCTTTGATATACGATAACTGGGGTTGTGGTAACCTGAACTGGTGGTTGTTGCTGAACAAACACTGGTGTGGTAACTTGAACGGTTTTAGGTTGAGCAAACCTTGAAACACTTGGTGGAGTTCGGAACAAACTTGTAATCTCTTCTCCGCTTTCTTCACTAGACTGAACTTCTTCGTTTGAGAATACTTCTTCACTTGACTCGACTTCTTCGCTTGGACGGACTTCTTTCTTCCTCCTTGCTCGAGTAGGCAACTCCAACTCCACGAAGTTTTTAGATGAGCTTGGCGCGGACCTCAAGATTCTTTTCAACTTGTCGGGTGAGAATGAACTGATTCGATCCAGGATGTAGCTGATCACTGTCGGCGAGGAAGAGGAGCGAGTGGATGTCTTTGATCGAGCAAATTCCTTTCAATTGCAACTTGGATTTCAATAGCCTTTTCTTCTTCTTCCTCCAACACGAAGCAAGTTCTCATGTACTGGGCGTAGCTCTCCTTTGTCTTCCAAGCAAGATTGTTCAACCCTGAAAGAATGTCCTCCTGGTCGTCGTTGAATCCCAACTTAGGCTGCAACACTGGGAATATTTCTCTATGCGGTAGCACCATCTTTACTCATGATAATTTCTTTCTCCAATGAAGTTCTTTTCAATGAAATCCCTTCTTATTGAAAATGACTGCTTCACTACGAAGAATCCTTGAAGGCCCTCCTTCTAGCGCCAGTTCTGTTGACGTGGTTTTTGGGACCGCACCAACACGTAACAAGTCGCGCTTCAACGGGACGCTTCTTGTATTCCTCTTCTCTCTTCTTGATCAAAGCATTCCTGATTTAAGATTACCAAGCCGTGAAAGCCCGTGCTTCAACCTCCAAGGTTCCTTTAGTGCTTAATAGGCTCGTATTTTTGGCTTGATGTGATATTGCTGGTATGTCAAGGGGACTTACGTAGTTGTTCAGACTTCTCGCAGTTAGCAGTTGATATGTAATTTGAAGGGGATTCTTACGTGTATGATTTGGCAGTGTGTATCCTTTTCTAAAACCAACAAGAAGTATGCGGAAAGTAAAAGGGAAAGGGCCTAAGAAATTTGTACTCTATTCTAAATGCAAGGTATGTGGGGCTTCGTCTCAATAGACTTCAACCAGATTTCACCTAGCCTCCGTCGGACAGCCTCAGCAAAATCGGTGCAATCTTCAAAGGGGATAGCGAAAGGTATTCAAGTTACAGTTTAACATACGTACACCATCAGAACAACGCATATAAGTATGCAAGCCATAACCGAAGTCAAGCACAAGATAATGTCCAGTTGACCACGCAAGGCAGACTTATCATCAACAAGCCGCTAGTGGTATGGAATAAAATGAAGCTATCTCAATGAAACACCACACACCAAAGTAAGCTACTTGCATGAATTTAATCTACTTGGATACGAAAGGAAGAAGAAACCTTGCTAGCATTTCATGACAAGACAAATTCCATCATCAATGAAAAAATCTATTATCACAAAATGTGTTACACAACAGTCTCTTCAAAAGTTTTCAAAGGGAAAACTTTCTTTCTTCTCCAAATTATGCAAAATGCTCTACACTATCTAGC
>VDFB02237810.1:0-20109 GCA_007258455.2 Sequoia sempervirens | reverse complement strand
TAGTATCAAAAGCACCAAAAGAGTTTCTATAATAGCATAGGCTATATTTTTCTCAGTATGCATAAAGTCAACAACATGCCTAATGGTTATATCCTTAAAGTATGGCAACTTATAGAATATGCACAACCTTTTTACACCACTTTCATTACATGGTTCATATCTACTACCAACAATCCCATCATTTTCAATAAATGACATTCATTTTTTTTCCATTCTCAACAATGTAATCACCTGTTATTAGCAATGGCACTTCACGCATTCTCTTCACCATTGAAACGGTTTTGTTGATGATAGCGGACGCATGCAAAGCTGATGTCCATAATAAATACACTTACACAAAATTCTTGAGTGCCTCACAAAATCCTTAAAATTACAAGCAAGACATCCATGGTATCCATGAACAAAGAGACTAGACAATGTGCCATATGCAAGAAGATCATGAATCGTAAACAATAAGGAAGCTCTTAAAGTGAATTTGATTGAATGACCATCCCTTAAAGATTGAATTGCTTCAATTCCTTTCCAAAATTCCATTAGCTCATCATATAATGGCTCTAGATAAGCGTCTATTGTATCTAAAGTCACACTTTTCTTTCCTGGTATAATCAATGATAAAAATAAGAAAAATGGTTTAGTTGTTGCAACCATGGATGCTATGTTCTTATTAGAAACACTGGCCAAGTTGACCATTTAGTACTTTGATCTAAGAATGGGTTCACCCCATCTAGAGCCAAACCCAACCTTATATTACGAGGATCTTGAGAAAAATCAGGCCATCTGTTATCAAATTCCATCCATGTCTTAGAATCAGGCACATGTCGTTGTTTTCCATAGTGCTCTTATTTTTGGCATGCCACTGCATAAGTTCAGCAATGTCTTTGCACCTATACATTCGGAGTAATCATGGGATTATCGGAAAGTGGCGAAGAACCTTTCTAGGAACCACAGCTGATTTCAACCCTTGTCTATACCTCACTTCATGACATTTCGGACATTCACTCTCATTTGCAAGATTTTTGCGAAATAATACACAACCATTCACACATGTGTGGATGTTTTCATACCCCAAGCCGAGCTTACTGATTTTCTTTTTACATTGACTTCGTTTTGTTGGCAATGTGGAGTCAGCTGGTAACAATGAACTTAATAATGCCAATAACTGATCTACACTCTCATTTGTCCAGCCATGTACCACTTGCAAGTTAAGAATTTGAAGGATTGTTGCCAAATGACTTAACTTGCAATTAGCATACACAGGCTTTAAAGCATCCTCCATTGACTTGGCCCAATCATCGTTTAGACCCTCATTCAACATTCTATCAACTTCAAACCCTTCATCAAACATTTCTGTCTGTTCATCTATGTTTGGTGCCACTTCATCTATGTATGTTTCCTCTTCATCTCTCACAGTCTGCAATTCTATCATATCTTCATAATAATTGTAAGCCCAAGGGCTTACACCACTATGCCCATATCTTATCATATGTCGATAAATCATATTTCTTTTTTTCACCTTTCCACCAAGACAATTTTTACATGGACATGGATATTTGTCAATGTCCCTCTCATCAGCTACTCTCTCATCATATGCATGATATTGATTAGTAGTCAACCTTTGACGCTGATCCATCTGTAATATTGTGCATTCCAGTATTAATTTAGTTTTTGATTTAAAGAAAAAACATAAATCTAAAAATAGAGATGCCAAAACATTGTTGAAAGTAGTCAATTTTAGTAGAGACCATAACAGAAAGAAGAGGATATAATGAGTCATTGTTCTGAGATCTATCTTACATTCATTTGAAGTTTACCTACTAAGAATGGAATATGCCTATTTTTCCTATCAGCTTACTTTCAGCAATGAGGGTTTCGAATTACCTCTGAATTCACTGCAGAGGGCTTCACTGACTTCAAATTTGTTGCAGCAAACTCCGAATTCCTTGCCCGCCTTTTCAAAAGTCTCCAAGTCCTATCCAAACAAGCTTTATCGCCCATGCAAGTGCTTCAATACCTGTCCACGAGAATAACAAACATCAACAACAATCCAATTTCATTCCCATGCCAACAAAGACATAGTCCGGAATCAGCACAATCAGACAATAAGGGCATCAAAGAAATAGAGGAAAATGAGGTGGCATCTAACCATGCCTTGGTGGATTCTCAAAAACAAGAGAAAAAAGAAAAATTCACTAAGAAGAATACTGCTCCTTCAAATGGGGAAAGAGCTAAATTCCCCCATAAGGGAACACCCATTCCATCAAAAACACCATCCAATGTTACATCCAGGACATCAAAAGTTCGGGTTTCATCAGTGATGCAGAGTTAGGAGGATTCAAAACACATCTCACAAAACCTTCAACTTGCCTTCCTTTGACACACTTAATTCAACTATATTTCTCTCAATATCAACAAAGATCAAATTCTTTCACTATTTCCCTTAAATACACATCATGGCTCTTGGTTCAAACACTCAAGACTCCAAAACAGAGAACAAGGCCATATTCCTCTTGTAGTTACTTCATGACACCATGCAGTGATAATTCAAATGGGATTTCATTCATACCTTCTCTGTCACAAATAGCTAACAATGGAAACATGAATGGAGAGCCTTATATGAATGAATGGAAACAATGGCTCATTTTGGTATACTACCCCGATATGCCAGAAATGATCTTCAGATGAGATGGTTTGAGCTACCAAATTGCTACATATTTCATAATGGTAATGCTGAGAAACAAGCTTCAAATTTTAGTCTTTCCTTGTGTCAATAACTCATAGTTCATGTTGTCTTTGGCTTCCTTCCAGATGCATCTTTAATTGCTAGAGCAATTTCAAGTCACAAGGGAAGCAGAGAAAGTGAAGGTCAAACATGAAAAGACCTTGAGGGCACAAGATAAGGATAGAGAGTGTGAAGAAGACAAAGACAAAGTTACAGCCACCACATGTAAAAAGATTACTGAGACAATAAGAGCAGAGGAAGATTCAAAGTTAAAGTGTGTGAAGGTGATGGGAAAGAAAGGGTCAAGGGTGAAATGACCTTAAAAGAGAAAGGTAAGCTTGAAGGTTGTGTTGAAGATAAAGGACATAAAGATGTTTGTTCATTGAAGGTTAATGGTGTTCTAGGGCAGACATTTATGAAAAGTATAGTGGTGCAAGAAGCTGAGATAGAGTATTGTGAGAAGAAGGCACTTGGGGCAGAGATCCCTCAAAGAGAAAAGAATAAGAATGTAGGAGAGTTATCAATGGAGAGCCAAGGAAGGCCTAGTGAGGTCTATAAAGGTGAGAAGCAATGTCTACTGAATGGACAGGGTAATGAGAAGCCACAAAAGCCTGATAACAAAGGAGATGAGTTGCAGCAGGACAAAAGATCTGATGATAGGAAAGTCTTGAAGACTGAGAATGTTAAGAGTGGAAGAGGAGATACAGTCAAGACAAGTGAGCAGGTTGGAGAAAGCCATGAAAGGCTTGAAAATTATAACAAGATCATGATTGGGGCAGTGGGGTGTCCCTTAACGGTAGATGTAAGTGATAAGAAGACAGAGATTGTGAATATAGTGGACTGTGTGACAGAGGATACAAAGGTCAATAAAATAATGGTACTGATGCAAAGCCTAAATGTCAAGGAACTTAAAGGTGCAGAGAAGATGAAGGAAGAGGAAGATGTCTTTGAGGATGCTCATGAAGACTTATTGGATGAAGAAGAAGATAAGGTAAAAGAAGGGGCAGTGAGTGAGTTTGTAGAAGAGTGTGAAGTTAATGAGAAGGGTGCAGTCACTTTGAATGGTGAAGAAGATCAAGTAAAATGGATAAGTGAATTTCCAAGAAAGGAAGAGTTGATGGTGAATGGCCTAGTGAAGGCTAGAGGAAAAGAATTTGGGAAGTCTCCAATTGGGATGGAGCAGAAAATAGAGAATATGGATTGGATAGGGGTTGTGTATGCTACTGTGTAGGTTATTTTGAGCATGGGAAAGCTGAGAAAAGTTGTGAGGAGGAAAATGGAGAGGCAGCGAATGAAGAGGATTGTTTGCTATTTCTTTGTTTTGATGATTTTGATGATGGAGGTTAAGCCAAGAGTCAAGATGAAAGGTGAAGCACATAGTGTGGTGTTGTGTGAACATGTTGAGAATGTTGGGAGTAGTTGGTTAAGGTTTGTAAGTGCAGGTCTGAGATTGATAGTGCAAATCCAAGGAATCAATGCAAGCAAGGGGATGCTACACATGGACAAGACAAAGCCAAAGGTCAAGATGAAGCATCTACAAGGAGTATCAGAGGATGGAGATCCAACTTTGTTGCAGGTGAGGCTTCCAAGAGACTTGGAAGAATTTTCAAGCCAGGGTGTATGGTGCAGGAGCACCCAGTACACACAGTTTCAACAATTCATCCTTTGAAGGAAGGCATTAGGAATTTAGGGGTATTTGAGTAAATTAATGTTAAATAAGGTCTTTGAGACTATTATTCATGTAATTGGGGGGTTTTTAAGGTTAGTTGTTCCAAAAGTGCAAAAGGTTGCATAATATTGTGTTTATTGTTAACAAATTGTCAAACAATGCAAAATTAAGCAATGTAAGGGTTAAGGTAGTTTTGTGGTCAGTTATAGGCGTTTCATGGGTAGTTTGGATTGGAAAATGTTTAAATGGCCTCTTGAAGGCTTGAGAGGGGTGGGTTGAAGCACTTTGAAGAACAAAATTAATAAAATCTCTATTTTTCTTAGTTATTTTCAGGCTTTTTCCTTCATTCCCAGCCTGTGTACGGGTCCGTACAACAGGAACTAGTCATAAATGATTGGATTATGATATAGGATTGTTTTTCCTTTGTTTTGAATTGGTTCTTGAGGGATAAACTTGTATTTCAAGCAACTTAGTGACTGAAATTTGAAGACTAGTCAGAAAATAGGGTTGAGGGGTTTGAGCCTCAAAATGAGTTGAAAAGGCCATTCCACCTTTCTGTAAATACTGTTTCTTGGTGGAATGGTCCTGTTAAGTGTAGGAGTAGGTATAGGAATGTATTCTTGCACTGATAAAGAGATGTGAGGAGCCTGAGAATGCTGCCCCAGTATAAAAGACAGATTTTATGCCTTTTAAGCATAGCTAGGATAAGGTTTTTTGAGTTGTGTAAGGAGAATAGGATGGAAGTTGTTGGTTTTGGTGTTTTTGGGTAT
The DNA here is from genome assembly GCA_007258455.2 of Sequoia sempervirens. NCBI lineage: Eukaryota > Viridiplantae > Streptophyta > Pinopsida > Cupressales > Cupressaceae > Sequoia > Sequoia sempervirens. The sequence goes on along the minus strand of VDFB02237810.1, from coordinate 14,951 downwards.
ACTTAGATGTGTTTCAATGATTTGAGAGGTTGAGGAAGATCTGGGGTGAATAGAAGTTAGAAACCCTATGGTAAAGGGGTGAAAAGAGTGGAAAATAAGGTGGCTTACAAAGGAAGTGTGTGCAAAACGTGAGGGTAGTCAAATATTAAGATGTGTTGAGCATGTGCAGGTGGAAATATGAAGGATTCAAGTGGTTTTAGGTCTGCAAGTGATCTGGGTATAGGACTTTCAATAAGCCCTAGTTTTTAGGAAGGAAAAGGAGGGTTTGTTGGAGCAGTAGTATAGAAGGGTTGTATGGAGGTTTTGATCAGTGAATCTTTTGTTTTGTGCCACAATTTATGACTATCCAAGAGTTGGTAAGGTGAAAGGCAGTTTAAAAGATACTTTGTTTGTAAATGTGGGCTAATTCTACTAGCCCTTGGACACGGTGTCTTAATGTTTCTCTATGTTTTGACAAATGAATCTTACTTGTAAGCTTGGAACTATTTTTTTGATGGAATATGGATGCTATATGGATGATCAGTGGGTGTTCTTATAGTTTTCTTTGAGGAATTGGTCTTTCAGTTGCTCAGTTGTGAATTGGGAAGCCATAGAGCTGACCCTATGGAAGTTGTGCTAGTTATTTGATTTTGAGTTGGTGTTTGGTTTTCAAAGCTTGGTTGAATGTTCCTCCACCATGCTCTGCATCAAATGTGCTAGGGGTTTTTGACTTTGGACCTAGAAGATTTGGTTTTGAGGCAATATTTGTACCCAGGAATTCTGGGTTAGACCTTGCAGAAGATGATGGTTACTTGATCTATTTTGTTCATGATGAGAACATTGGGTATGGCTCTAGGCTTCTAGCTTACCTACATTCAGTTCTTTTGAGTCCTGACTTGTCTTATATTTTTTCTTGAGAGATGATAAGAAGTAAATAATATTTATATGAGGGCTATTGCTTGTGAAATACATGATGAGTAGGTTGTCCAGTGCAGGCCACTATTTCCAGAGATCCAGTCTTTAACAAAATGGCTCAGATAATAAAAATACCATAGGCAATAATGAAACCAGGACCTAGATAAATCTTAGTATTAATCGCTACATAAATGAAGATTACCATTCAGATATACAGTAAAAGAAAAAGCAATCTTGAAATAAACATTTATAAGTCTTCCATATGCGTATTATGAGATTGCAAATTGGAACTTCTAAGGTATATATTACCAAAACGAGCCATTGTAGTATACCTTCTTTGTCACAAATAGCTAACAATGGAAACATGAATGGAAATATGAAAATTTATGAGATAACAAAAGTTTGGGAAGGTTGTTTGAATGGAGAGCCTTATTTATCAAATAGTATCTCAGAAGATACATCATATATCATTTTGGAAGCACCATTGAAAAGAATGTCAAAAGAGCAATTAATATCCCATTATTTAAGGGTTGTAGCAGCAACAAGAAGGGATAAGGATCATGTTCTGGCTGAAAAAATAGAAGAGATTTACAGGCTTAAGTGGGACATTTTGAGGGAGAAAGGCAATGATAGTTGCAAATTGTGTCTTGTAACTATTCAATTACAGCGAGTAACAGACAACTTTAGAAGTAAAACGTAAATGTTAATATTCTATAACTTAACAGTCTGATGTGAAATGATAATGTATCATCTTCCTAAATTGACATTAAACCCAATATTTAGTTGTGACAACTGGAAAATTGTTTGAATTAATTAAACAGTGAGGATTTATAGCATTTATAAAGATTCACAACATATGGTAAGAGAGCATCTCTATATGAATCAAACAAATAGAAGCAAAGGAGAAATGGGGCAGCCTTGGACTTTTCTTGTTCTCTTTTACACAGTTGTGCCATTGTTTTGCTCTAGCTTCTGCTCTTTTCAGAATTTATATGTGTGCTGCTGAGAAACATATATTCACCTGCTGAAGATAACATTATATGAAACATTGGAAAACTAATAATTGTGCATCATTACACAATTATCAATGGCAGGTCTGTTGTGAACGTACCTCCAGAAAACATTTAGCAAAGCTTGAGCAAGCCTACCATTTGGCCTCCAACTGTTCAGCTGGTGCAAGTGGCCCAGCAAGGGATAAAGGTCGTTGGAGTTCTAACAGCACAAAAGACCATAATTGGCTACTCAATCATTTTTATTGAACTTCATACTCATCTCACAGCATAAAAAGGTGTACAATGCATTGTTGGGTCAAGGGTGGTAGGTAGTGGCCAAAGTCAACCATAATTGGAAAAAAGAAATACCCTCCATTGAAAATAAGGATAGGAAATATATAATTGATATGATAAATCAGGCAGTGAGTGAAGAAGCAGATTCATCAGTTTCATACTTTGAAGAAGAATGACCAAAGAAAAGTGATAAAGGCTTGATGATCCAAATACCAAATGAATCCTGGAGCTGCATCCATACTCTGAAGATGGAAGAAATTCCCTCAGCAATCCATTTCATTGGAAAATGGAAGACTATTACTACTCCAGCCTCTAATGGCAAATGAAAGAAACCTCACTTAGTACTCCAATTTGGCTTGTTATAATTGATCACTAGCCAGTAGACTTACTAAAGAGATTGCAAACACTCTTACACAACCAATTACAACTCAAACCTGAAACCTTTATTTCTTTGTTACACTGACAATCATAACATATGAGTTGTAACACTGACAAATGCTCCCAATACTTGTAAACATCTTCGAAGAGATACAAAGCAAATAAGCAGACAAACTATGAGTTTGATTGTGCTTAGGAGAATTTCAGTTTTGTTGTCCCCAATTAAGTCTATAATTTGATTTCTAGCATATGGAATCCCCATCCTAGTTTTTACACATCATTCCTTAGCAACATTATAAGGTAAACAAGAAAAATACCACAATCCACCTGCAACTCGTTCTACCCTTATTGCTCCAACTTTCATAATGAATCTATGGTTCCCTAGGCACCTTATTCAATCAAGAACAAATAACAGGCTAGAAGAATACGACTGAAGTTGAATATAAACATCAACAATTGTGAGGCAAGTCTTGCTACATTTATTCACCCTCAATAATATATTAAGTTTATACTTACAGTTATAGAACAATTCATTCCATGGACTATGCAATAAATTTAGATTTTTTAGATAATCAACAGGTTTCATTTAACAGGGCCCCTCCCAACTACTAGTAACAGTGTACAACATCTATCCCAATATGCCTGCATGAACAACCCTATGGTAGGGTGGAGCAATCTATACCAAACATATTACATTATCAGTAAATACTCTCTTGACACAGACACAAAGCATCTCACCAAAAACTGACAATGGAACAGACACAAAGAACAACTAATTCAACAATTGGAACCACTGGACCCAAAGATTTCTCTAAGCCATTGAATTTTATTCCATTGTTAAACATTGTATGCCTCAGTACTCTCACCAATTTATCATATTCTAGGAACAATATTGTGTAACCATCGATGATCTTCATAACACCTTTGTGATCTGAAACAACCATATGCTTCATAACCATCCAGAGGTCTTGACAAAAATCTTCCAGGGTTTGAATGTCCACCATAAGTGCATTCACTTCGTTATGCACGATCTTAATATCCACACCTATAACCTCCATTGAAGCCTTACTTTTTTCAGAAAGAGACTGAATATCCTTTTCTGCCTCCACCTTCATGGACAGACTAATCAGAAGCTCCTGTATACTCTCCTGTATTTCAACATCCTGCACAACTTGCTTTCATCTTTTTTTAGAACTTCTAATATGGAGGCATGCGTAGTATACACCAAGCCATTACTTCTATACTATCCATCCCAAAAGTGGCTTCAACCACCTTCATATTCCCAGTATTCTTGGAGTTAAAAGTTTTACAAAGCCTATGATCATTGACCTGACCATGGCAAAAAGGATCCCTAGAGTTTTCTGTCACCCGCCATTATCACCATACCTCCTGGGCGCCTGACAACTGCCCAGAATCTCCAATTGCAACATGCTACCACAATACCAAGCTTAAGTGTACCTTCCAATATGAATCTAAGGTGTAATCAGCACCAACAGATGTTCTGGGGCTAGAACTGCCTGAGGGGCCTACTTGAAGAGTAGTGGTGGTCCATATGTTTTCAAAAAATGAATGACCATGGATTGCCACATTCTAGAACCTATTTCTCAAGAAAATGGGGTTTCATGCCTTGACATGTCAGCCAAAATGAAGTTTGATTACTGTAACAACCTTTAGAGTCTAAGGGGCTCCTTTCCATGACAACTTCTTGATCAAAAAACATTTAATGGGAAAATTCATCTTTAAGAATCTGAGCTTAAGCAGTTTTATAAGTCAAATTTGTTGTGTGATATGTAAGCATACACACATTAATATATATAAATGTACATAAATAAGTACACAACAAATTTGACTTATAAAACTGCTTAAGCTCAGATTCTTAAAGATGAATTTTCCCATTAAATGTTTTTTGATCAAGAAGCTGTCATGGAAAGGAGCCCCTTAGACTCTAAAGGCTGTTACAGTAATCAAACTTCATTTTGGCTGACATTCTAGAACCTGTTTCTCCAATAAACAGCCAGCACAATCAAAAAATATATATTTAAAGAAATAAAAAACTAATATTCAGTAACAATTTAACATCGTCCATAATAAATCTACCTACATTTGTCACCTCATATCTGTTGAGATGGATTTCTGCAGTCTCTATTTGGGCTCTTTCACAATTCTTCTGCCATATAAAATTGGTTTCTGATATCCTCTAATTGCTTTTGATAGTCTTCTGATAGTCTGAAGTGAATTCTCCCTTCCCAATAAATTTAAGCATTTTACTTCCAATAGTAAAAGTCCAGAAGTAGAGTTTGAATATGATTGTAAAAGTTGAATGATTTATATATTTTTTGTATAATGTATTTTAATTCAATAGTTCTTGCAGATGTGGAAATACACTAAACTTTTCTCATCAACTAAACCTTAGGAATCTCAGCTTCTTTATTCGAATGCAATTTCATTTAGTTTCTTATTTCCCATTTCCAGTTTTAACAGTGGTAGAAAGACTAAGAAATAAACTAGGATGTGTGGTGTTACAAATTATGACTGTTCTTCACAACATATCATCAATTGCATCCTTGAGGTATGATACAACGGAAAGCAGTATGATAGGAGATTACATATATAATGTTGTCTCTTTCAATAGGCCTATTGAAAGAGACAACCTATTGAAAGAGACAACATATAAGAGGTTGAAAGCATAGGAGGCATATTTATAGATGGTGTAAGCAAGAATAACAGTTCACTATGCAATGAAGACAAATCTGGGGAGACTCTACACACAGGCAATCAAGCATAATGAGGCTAGTGATCAAGAGATAGAGGATGACAGTCACATTGCAAAAGATTCAATGATAGTGATAAGAGATTGTAAAGTTTGGACAGTCAAGATGAATGCATGTGGAAAGAAACAGTCAAAAATATCATTCTAATGCAAAAGTATAGTCCAAGAATGGCAAGGAAGGATGGGCATTGCCAACTAACGAAGGAAAGGTTCAGGGGCAGACTTCAAGCAAAGCAATAATGGTTCACCTCAAGCAACATGAAGACCCTAAAAGCGTATCACCTTACAAGCAGGGCATATGAATTTTTGAAGATTACAATAGTCTATAAGCAAAGATTCAGATAGCATACATCAATATTCTCATGAGTTGGGTCATTTGTTAGAGTGTGTGTTCCTAGAAATGAACACTCGCCATGAATCTGTTAAGAGGCAGCATATCAAAGTTCACAGTCACCTTTCATGCCAAAAAAGTTACTGATTTTGGCTTCAGTACGAGGCAAGGTAATGTCCCTGTTCTTCAAAAATGCTAATAGGACCTAATGCAAGTGCATATGTAAGTAATTGAATTGTACTTTCTCTGAATGTTTTGGAACAACTTCCTATTGAAGAGCTATTTGACAGAATGTGGTTGAAAGGACAGTCAACTAAATGAAAGGGAAACTTTTAGGCTTCACAAATTAGTCATAAATGCAAAAGATTAGATATAAATGAGTAAGTTTATGACAGCCATTAATGGACTGTGTGTGAAGGGACAGTCCTTTAAAATTGATATGAAGTGGAATGTGCATAGATTGAGGGGTAGTTTACTATACTGTTATGAGAACATAGGAACCACCTTGCTCAAACATCAACAATAGTAACCCTACCTTTAAGACTACTTCTAACCTTTGAGTCACCTTAGATAGCTTTCACAAAACAAGTTTCTAGACACTTTGATTCTGTGATGGAAAACACCTTGGAGACCTAATGCCCTTTTAAGACTCTATCCCACCTTGATAGCCACAAGTCATCATTTATAGATACATACAAGCTTCTACAGATATACCAAAAGAATGCTTTGCTTACCATACATGAATAAGAGACATAGAATCACAATAGAAAAGGAATCCAAATCTATTTTCTCACTATAAAGATGATTCCCCAGTCTTACCTGTAAAGCTATGTGTTGTTGAGCCTGAGCTAAGACATTCTCTTGGTCTGGTTTTGGTTGACCACTGCTATGAGAAGGAAATAAGATGGAATCAATTAGATTGTCAGAAGTACAGATTAAAAACAAATAATATAGATTCAATTGTATTATAGCCTCATGCATATCTATACCTGGCTATAGCACGCGAACAATCAAAGTTTTATCTCCCAATTTAGGGAAGCACATGCAATGTCTGTCACAGCTGGATCCTAATATTTTTGATAAAAGTAATTAGCATCTTGAATATGACAAGAAATAATGATGCTTGTGTCTGAAAATGCCATTTCAAATAAAATTTGTTAAGAACTTACAAAAATATCAGCATAAAGGCTCACCTGGTAGATGCAAAACCCATAACCTTTTGAATTCCTGGTATCTCTATCTTTACATTCACCTATGCATTCACCTGTGTTGTATGTAAAATTTCAGATCTTTTTCATCTTGTCTACTGTGATATCAAAAATAGACTTAAAACAAATGTGAAAAATTTGAAGGTTCTTATTTAAATTCACCATTCTCATAACTAAATTTCTTGTGTATTCGCAGTCACACCACCATATAATGAAATTAGTTTGAGAACACTAATTGTATCAATCTATTGAGATAAACAATGAAAATAGAATATTAATTTACAACAATTTGTTTTAGAACCAATTTGTTTTGCATAAAGATCTGGGGTTTTTAACAATATTAACAATATTACCTGTTTGCTTGCAAATGACCCATGGGTTGAAGAAAACAGAAACTAGGGCATAATATTTTCTGCATATCCTTATCATTAAAACACCAATACAATGGCCACTTTCCGCCACACCCATTGTAAGCTTTCCCATGAAAAGAAGTTGCATCCCAAGTGCAACGCCGCGGCTATAGAAGAAGATAAGAGAGCCAACTCAAAACCATCAAAAATATGGGAAAAAACAATAGTTTTAATGGCTATAGTAGCAGACGTGAGAGAGCCAGCGAAAAAATGAGAAGAAACATTAGTTTTAATTTTAGGGAAAATTGGTTTCCATAAGAAATGTGATAAAAATTATTAATCTTAGAATATTTCCAATGAAAATATTATTGTAAATTAATCCTAGAAATTTTTAGGGAAAGTTGGAAAATCTTATAAGCACTACATTTATTCATAACAAACATAAGTCTAGAGGAAGATAAAAGCTTGAATAGAAACCTAACAATCAATATTGCATAGTATTGAACCTACTCCATTATTGAACTATATCGTAGTCTAGATGATCAACAAAGAGAGACCCACATGCTAGAAATGGTATTGTAGGATAGAGGAGGGATGTCTCTTATTAAATGGCTTGTAAATGTGTGGCATACACCAAATCTATGTCGTAAATTATAGAAGAAAAAAAAATTCTAGACATGTTCTAAAGTTTTAAAATAATATCTATTCCCTTTAAATTAATCCTTTAAAAGACTTTAGCTAGTTCTTCACATTTGGCTTTTAAGTGGGGGTGACTATAAAAAGACAATTACATTTTTATTAAAAAGGGACAACACATCATACTAATTTTTAAGAAAATAATACTCTATTCTCTAGCAATTCACCATGGGAATCACTGCCATGACAAATTCACCAATAGCAATTCACCTCGACTGAAAATTCATCATCGCAGAGAAAATTTGATTTGAATTGTGGTGGTGAATTTTCCCGCACCTATAAGTATACTTTTATGAAATAAAAGTAATTAAAAATATATTTTTTAATTCTACTCATAGAACTCATTGTTGTTGGCCTTAGATTTTCATGTATTGTGTGCGGCCCTTAACACCATTTTTAATTAATATAAAATTTATTAGACTATATAGACATAAGTCTAGTTGCATACATAGATTCTAAATTATGTATTCTAAAAGGAAATTGACATGAAGGCGAAAATTCTCATAATTAGAAATCATGCAATAGACATTATTAATAAAAAATAGTAATTATCATAATAGACATGTTCTAAAGTTTTAAAATAATATCTATTCCCTTTAAATTAATCCTTTAAAAGACATTAGCTAGTATCTTCACTTTTTGCTTTTAAGTGGGGGTGATTTGAAAGCCATGATGTTCACCAATTACTTCTCATTCATTTCGTGCAAAAGTTGATGTTGCAAAAAAACAAATAACAAAACCACATAAGAATGTCAAAAAGTGTTTAACCAAAATTGAAAAAATTGGATCTTGGTCTTCAAGGTTACAATTGGTTACTACATAAAGCAGTAGTATTATTAAAGTTGTTGTCAATGTGTTTGGATACTACAGGCAATATAGTTTATGTTTTTTGAAATAAATTTAAAGTTTAATAGATTTTAAACTAATAAATCATGCACAGTAATTTGTGTTGCAAATACCTACAAATTACCTTTTCTTTTGATTCTCTTTTTTGAAGCCTTTGTCATCATTTGTGCAAATAATTTTTCTTATTTTTTTAGTCATTTGTGTAGATTTTTAAAGTTTAAAATCTTAATAGTTGTTCTATTTTTTTGTTGTTTATATCTACCAATGATATATGAACATAGATATCTAAATAGTACAATCAAGAAAACATCAAATAGATCAATAGATATTGTTTTTGCATGATAAAGATGTTTCATATTCTGAATATAATCCATCTCAATCCACAAAGGCTGATTATACTATAACTTTAAATAAGAGGTAGCAAGAAAGCTTGCAAATAATGAGTGTTCTTTCATAATGACATGAATTCCAAATAATTGGACTTCCCTTACATAAGACGTTCAATTACTATAAAGGAAAAGTAAAGGTACATTCAAATTTGAAGCCATAGCATAAGGATTTAGGTGCATTCAATTACAATCCTAGAAAAGAAAATCCACATTCAAATTTGAAGAAGTGTAATTGCAAATATTGCTATGACAATCTACAAATGAGTATCTAGTTTGTGAAAGGAAATTATCTCGAGAAAATCTGGAGTTGGGACTTAATATCGAAATAAAATATGACATAAATGAGGAACTAGTCCAATGGCATTTAGTGCCAGCAAAATGGTTGAGTTGTGAGAGTGTTTGGTCTTATTTTGTTGTTGCTTTTATGTATTTGCATACTTGTAGGAAAATTGTTGATAAGAGAAAAGAAAGATGTTTTTTTGGTCATGTTTTAGAGCAAGTTGATATTAATGATTCATGTGTAGTGTATGACTACTTTTTTGAAAGAAGGAATTTGGATTAATCATTGGAGACACTTTGTAACTAAGTATATATGCAATGAGGGTTTTTTGGTTGGAAGTGGGAAAAATGTAGTTGATAAAATCAAAGTAACTAACCTGTAGTTCTTTTTTGTATTAGTGTTCAATCAAGAGTTTGAATTTGATAATGTCAATAAGCATTCTTCTTCTTGCTTTCAACGAGCTACCTATGGACTTTGTTGCATGTGTGCATATCATTGAAATGTGAAAGCTAGTTTTATGCATAGGCTTGCAAGTTCACACACTCTAGAAATAGTTATTAATGTGAGGTCATACTGATCTACATTGTTGATATTGATTGTTGCCTTTTCAAGTGTTAGGCTTTGTGATTTGTGTATTATTAAGGCCCATGCCATTTTGAGTGGGATTTGACGACAGAGACCATGACTAAATGGGGCAATATAAGCGCATTTTTTAGAATATTATTGTAATTTTATTCCACAAAACTATTAATTAGTAATTTTATTTGTAATATTTCACACAATTATGGCGTGCCACGATCGAAAAATAAGAAAGCCCACGGAAGGTTTTGGTATATGTTTATTGGGAAATGAAAATTGCGGCTGCGATTCTAATAAATGGCTACTACTTAGTCATTTAGTCATTCAATATTATCATTTATTAGTCATTTATTTGAATCAATACGTATCTTTACCCAATGACCAAATTAGCTTCAATGACGGGTCAAATTCTACTATAGTTATCACATGACTTCAAAACTTTTAGTCGTTTAATCCAAAATTGAGTCATAGTCATTTATTTTCCAAATTCCATCAGTGATTATAATAAATATAGAGTCTGGTATGCAAAACATTTCACAAACACTCACAACACCTTCACAAGTATACCACTATTTTTAAATTTTAGTACCTTAAATATGCATGTTCAAGCCATGTTACATCATGAAACGCTGCGCCAGATCAAACACCTATGAAACAAGACCTAAAAGGCCATGATAATGGACAAGGCCACCTTTTCAAAACACATGAAATTCCAACCTTAGGTGAGAGGAACTGCTCAAACCCACACCAAAGCAGCCATGAATGACGAGAGGAGGTATCCAATGCACTTATGTTGGGGCGGGGCAGATGAACGATACAAAGCATCTAAGAGCGATGATCAAGCCCCCTAGTGGATGAAGATCCCATGTAAAACTAAGCATATGAACAAATGAACACACAAGTGTTGAGAATTAGATGAAGATTTGATCATTAGTCCAACTAGTTGTGGATTAGATCTAGGCTAAAAGAGAATGTATACTCACTCTAGGGTGATAGAACACATGACGGTCCATCGGGTGAGAAGGCCCAAATGTACTCAATTGGGCCATGTGCTTTTGATTATCCATGGGGTGAGAAAACCCAAGAGGTAAGATACATATGCTAGTTGGTATGCACTCACAAACACAAAGGTGGTATGGGGAAGAGTCATGCTGCTAGGTGGGCTTCCCACTCAACCATATCAAAGTTATACCTCCTAATAACTTTAACAAGGCGCCAAAAGGAAAAATAAAGGGTACCATAGACATGCAAGCTATATTATGCAAGGTGGCAAAAAGTGAAAAATGTAAAATGAAAAAATGTAAAATGTAAAATGTAATGCAAATTGTGAGAGATGTTCGAAGAAGTCTTGTTAAGTTCATGCAAGGTTAGTTACTTAGGGAACATTGTGTGTAATGTCTCCAAGAGAGGACCAATCAAAGAAGAGTATATTCACTACTTAGGGGATGCAGTGCATTGCATCGGGCCACCAAGAGGAATGTAATATGCTAAGATAGATTGCACTTATGAAGGAAATTACACCCAATATCATCCACAAAGTGACAAACACATCACATAAATGACAAGGCTACACTAGGAACCAAGAAAGCAAATGAATTATGGTAATGTATGCCCCCCACATTAAAGGAATTGCTACACATCATTTTGTGAGCAATTAATTTAAAGTAGAAAAGGAAAGAAAATGCAAGACATGAGAGACAATTAAGAAAGCCTTATGCCAAGTCATATGTTTTGAATTTAGGTTGTCATGTCAACGAAACTTGAAAGAAAAATAAAGGGAGCTTCCCCCTAGAAAAGAAAGCACACCAAACACATAAGGGATCTATGGAGTTGGGTCAGTATGTTTTTTGTTGCAATGATTTTTATGAAAGAGCTAAGAATTGTCATCATTCCCCAAAGAACATAGAACTGGAAGAATGAGAAAAAGAGAGAAAAAGAAAATAAAACTTAAAGTCCCGGCTTTCATTAGCATGGGAAGAGACATTGGTAGCCTCAATACTTCTGCATCATCCCCAAAAAGCGAGAGCAAAACACAAGCCTAAAAAAGGAAAAGAAATGAAAAGGCTTAACAAAAATGAATATTTTGGGTCAACATAAAGGAGACATTTTGGTCTCAATGCTTGTGTCATCCCCAAAAGGAAAACAAAAAAAAGAGAAAAATACAAGGACCTTTTGGGTCAACATGGAAGAGGTGTAGGGAATCTCTATGCTTTGTGTCATCCCCAATAGGAAAACACAAAACAAAAAGACAAAAGGACAAGGACCTTTTGGTCGATATGGAAGAGACATAGGGTGTCTCTATGCTTTGCATCATCCCCAAGAGGAAAACACAAAAAAAAAAGTGAAAAAGGACTATGCACAACAAATAGAAGAATAGAGGTACAAATAGAAGAAGTGTACAAAGAGAGGGAACATCAAACGTATGTTACAGGGAAACATGCATGAAAGAAAAATCAAAAGAAAAGAAACATGCAAAATGATAGCATGGTGAATGCAAGTCAACCATTCTAACAAGTCATCTGCCTCCCAATCATGTTCAGTGTAATGCAAGGGTGGTTGACTATCCAAAGGAAGAATTGTGAGCCAAACCAGGATTCATACCATGTTCTTCACTTGGTTGATAGGATATATCATTTAAGCGCATTGTAGATGAAAATAAAGAATTGAGATAATTGTGCACTTCTTCATCTATTTTGGCAATCTCTGCATTACATCATCATCAAGATTGATGACAACGGGAGGATGTTTAGGGTGATTTCTAAGGACGAATGTATCAAAAGTTGTGGCTCTTGACTTGGTTCAATTTGTTGTGAAGGTTGTATTGGACTATCATGTGGTGGGTCATGAGAAGGAAGGTGGTCATCTATTACTTTTGTCAAAGGTAGAGTTTGATTTTCTTTATTTTCTTCGATGCTAGATGGACGAGCAAGGAGACGATGACGAAACCTACGTTCCCTAGCACCGTGGTTTCATTTAATTTGGTTTTGAAGTTGTTGTGTTGTAAGAGAAGATTGAGTCAGCATAGGTTCTTCTACTTCTAAAGAGGTAAGAACAAAATAAACTGAACAATATGCGTCAACCACTTTCTCTTTTTCTTTATACACTTGTTTAATGTGAGGAGGTATGACATGATTTGTTTCATTTTCCCTTGGTCATTTAAATGGTTGCAAGTGTCTTAGGATGGTTGGTCATGAGGTTGTATGGTTTGTTTGATTTTTAACTCAGGTTGAAGCATGGTTTCATCTATGATAAGAGGTGCAGAAGTGGATGGGGACATGCCACGAAGAGACAATTCGGTTATTTTTTTTTCTTTGACCTTTTGATCTAAGCTATGAAAAAGAAGTCATTTTGAGGTGTGATGGGTTTCGTGGGTTCAGGCCAAAAGGCTTCTAAGGAAAAATTTCCTTTAGAGGATAGGGGATTAAATCCACTATGCTATATAGTAAACATTTCATTTCCATGTGGAAACTTCAAACACTTTTGAACCATTGATGGGACCACTTTCATTGACCAAAGACAAGGGTGGGTTATTTGCAAACAAAATTGGTTGGATTATGGAATAATTGAAAATGTTACATCCTAATTTTTAGGTCCTATCTAGAAGGGGAGTACGATCGATCTGATCGCAGGGCATGCAAAACTAGTATGTGTCTTAATCCATGCAATCAGTTTATTATAATTATCTTGATATAACTCATGTGATACTAGAATCTCCTTTGTGATCACGTTCTCGCCACAAGTGAGATCTATTGATATCCCATTAGTGGGCTTATCATAGATTCTTCTAGCTATGTAAAGAGGACCATCAGTAAGCTTGTGTAGTATGTCTTTAGTAGAAAAAAGTGATATCAATAGTTTTAGTGTTTTGGCCCTTACGAGGGATAACGTCTATCACACCCACAAATTTATCCATAGGAGTATCTTGGGTAACAATTTGAGTGATATCTAGTTGTTCATTGTTTGTATCAACATTCATTATATCAGTATTTGAAGGTTTGCTAGCCTTGACAAATAAAATATTATGTTTAGGCATGGGGTTTGTGAAGATTTGTAAATTTTGGTTAGGAGGTGCAACAGACTTATTGCCTTGATCATTAACACCCGCAATGGACAAATGACCTTAATCAATGAGGTCTTGAACTAGATGTTATAGATGCTTGTAGTGTTCAGTGTCATATCCATTTTGGCAATGAAAATGACAATAATAATTAGGTTTGAAGGTGCATGGTAATGGTTGGTTTGAATCAAGTGGTCTAATAGGTGGAAAAGTGAGCATGCCTTGTTGAAGTAATTGGTTCATTATATTATGAAGGGTATCGGGTAAGGGAGTAAATTATCTCTTCAGGTCCCCATAGGTATAAGGAACCATTGCTTTAACATTTTCCACTTGATTTGGAACTGGTTGAGTTGGTTAAGGTTGTGTTTGAGGAGGTGGATTGAACTATAAAAAGCCTCTATTTGGTTTGTGAAAGTTCTAATTGTTGTGTTCAAAATTTTCAGCTCGGTTAGACGTGGATTCTGAATCATGACTTGAAACCAAGTTATGGTATTCACACAAGGTTGTACATAAATGCATGAATGAAGGGAATTTCATCATAGTTAATTTATCCTGAAGGTTTGTGTGCAAATTTTTGATAAACATCTTTTGCAGATGTGCATCAGGAATCTTGACATCTATTTGAGCATACAAGGATTGGTAGCATGAGATAAAATCAATTATTTTTTCATTTTTGTTTTGTCTACATCTCATAAGGTCAGCCATTGTTTTTTTAGGTTTCATGTGAAGGGTATGTGCAGGACCATAAAGGAAAAACAGGCCCTTAAGTGGCAAAAAATTTAGAAAAAATCAGAGTTAAGAAAATTGACATGAAAATTTGAATAAGCTATCTATATTATTTCAAAAATATGTAACAATAGAATCTGTAGCAAATTGAATGTAGTTTC
>VDFB02237809.1:0-45122 GCA_007258455.2 Sequoia sempervirens | reverse complement strand
TTCAACATTTGTTTCATCCATATTACTTGAGTACAATTGTTTGCAGCAACAATATATTTTGCTTCAAGAGTAGATACATAAATTGAGTTTTTCTTTTTACTTAACTAGGATACCAGCTTCTTCCCTAGGAAGAAAGCACCACCACTAGTATTTTTTTTGTCATCCACATCACCAGCCTAATCAGCATCAATGTATGCACACAAAGTGATATCATCATCCTTTGGATACCAAAGTCCAAAGTCAATTGTTCCTTTCAGATATCTAAAGATTCTTTTGACAATAGTTACATGTGATTCTTTTGGATTATTTTGAAATATAGCAACCATACATACAACATTCATAATGTATGGTCTAGTTTGAGTCAAGTAGAGCAATCCACCAATCACTAACCTATACCTATGTTGATTTTCCTTAGGAGAATCATCATTTTGTGTCAACTTACATCTAGTCACCATAGGGGTACCAATAGGTTTGGAGTCTTCCATTCCAAACTTCTTCAATAGTTCTCTCACATATTTGGACCGAGATATGAAAATACCTTGGTCCAACTGAGTAATTTGCAATCCTAGAAAGAACTTCATTTCACCAATCATGCTCATCTCAAATTCACTCTTCATCTCATTAGTAAACTTCATGCATAGATTATCATCTCCTCCAAAATGGATGTCATCAACAAAGACTTCTATGATTAACTCCTTATCATGTTCTAATTTGAAGTATAGGTTACTATCAGTAGTACCTTTAGTGAATCCAAGCTTTTGTAGGTATTTTCCAATCTAGCATACTGGGCTTTGGGGGCTTGTTTAAGTCCATATAGAGCTTTCTTCAACCTGCAAACCATATCTCCTTTGTCTGTTAGCTGAAATCCATCTAGTTGTTCAATGTACACTTCTTCTTCTAGTTCTCCATTCAAAAATGCAAACTTTACATCCATTTGATAGACTTTATAGTTCTTCTGTGCAACATAAGTAAGAAATAATCACACAACTTCAATTCTAGCAACAAGAGAAAAGGTTTCTTCAAAATCAATACCTTCCATTTGAGAGTACCCTTTACATACCAGTCTTTCTTTATTCTGAACCACTTCACCTTCTTCATTTAGCTTGTTTCTGAATACCCACTTAGTACCAATGAGATTCTCATCTTTGGGCCTAGGAACTAGTAGCCATGTGTCATTATTTCCAATCTGTGTCAGTTCTTCTTTCATGGCTTTCAACCAATGTTCATCTTGACAAGCTTCAGTGACACTCTTAGGTTCAATCTTGGAAATCATACAATATTCTTCTGCAATCCTTCTTCTAGTTTGCACTCCTTTACTCTTATCTCCTATGAATTGACTTTTAGAGTGATTCAGCTTTACATACCTTAGAGTCTTGGGAATTTCTTAGACCTCTATGTCTTCTGAACTTTATTCTACACTTGCACTTGTTTGTGCTTCCTAACTGACTTGATTTATTGGAACAACTTGTGGTTTCTTCACCAGAACATATGGAATAATCTGATGAAGATTCAGTGTCTGAGTGTTCTTCCCTTGATTTGTGTTCTCTTCATCTGAATCATAGCTGCATCATCTAGATGATTTGAATGTCCTCATAAACTCTGACATTTTCACTCTCAACAATCTTTCTCAGTCTTTTGTTATAGCATCGGTATGCCATGCTCTTAGTGGAGTAACCTAGGAAGATACCTTCATTGCTTCTAGCATAAAACTTGCCAATATCATCATCTCTCCTGATATAACATTTGCTTCCAAAGATCTTGAAATAGTTAACAGTAGGCTAGTGACCAAACCATAATTCATAAGGGGTCTTACTAGAATTACCATTCACATTTACTCAGTTCAAGGTATACACATTAGTGCTTACCGCTTCACTCCAGCACATCTAAGACACATTCACTTCCATCATCATTGTTCTGGCAGCATCCAAAATTGTTCTATTCTTTCTTTCTGCAACTCCATTCTATTGAGGGGTTCAAGGAGAAGATAACTATCTTTTAATTCCATGTTCTTCACAATAAGAGTTGAACTCCTTGGAGATGAATTCACCACCTCTTTCAGATCTTAGGCACTTGATTCTCAAACCTTTTTCATTTTCTTCCATAGCCTTAAATCTTTTGAAATTATCTAATGCTTCACATTTTTCTCTCAAAAAGGAAACCCAAATCATTCTAGAGTAATCATCAATAACCATCATAAAATACCTTTTTCCATGAATACTTCTAACTCTAGAGGTACCACAAAGATTAGTATGTAGCAGTTCCAACACATTATTTGAATGAAATTGTTTGCTTCAGAAGGAGACTATTTTGTTTACCCATCTGGCATTCTTTGTAGATTACATTAGCAGGCTTCACTAACCTAGGTAGATCTCTTACTGCTTGAGTAGAACTTATCTTGATAATGCTGTCAAAGTTTACATGACACAACCTCCTATGCCATAACCAACTTTCATCTACTTGAGCAATTAAGTAACTTCCACTAGTAGTATTCAAGTGAAAAATATTACCTTTAGTTTGCACACCAGTAGCAATCATGTTTCCGGAACTCCCATGAATCTTACATTTTCCATTCTTGAACTGTACATCATATCCCTTGTGTACCATTTGTCCAACACTCAACAAGTTGTGCTTTAGGCCTTCAACATACAGGACATCATCAGTATTATCTTTACCACCAAGGCTAATAGATCATCTGCCACAAATCACACCAACATTGTTATCTCCAAATCTTACAACCGCACCATCATACTTCTCTAGACTCACAAACTTACTTTTGTCACCGGTCATGTGATGTGAGCATCCACTATCAATGACCCACTCATCTTTTTCTTCAATTTGGGCTGCAAGAGCTTTCTCATCTCCAGTAGATTCAGTAGCCATAGGATTATTTTCAATGGTAGCAATGAAAGCTCATTCATCTTCATTTCCATTACCTTTATCAGACTCATCATCAGTTACTGCTTCTTCAACAAAGTAGCATATCTTTTGGAATCTAGACTTTCTAGGCTTAGACCTAGGAACTCTTGCAGGACATCTTGATGCAAAATGAACTATTTTACTACATGAAAAATATTTAATAGGAAATACATCTTCATACTTACCTTCTCATTTTCCTTCTTGCTTTGCAATCAATGCTTCCAGATCTTCTACTTCTCTTTCTTTGTCTTCAAGTTGTTTCAGTTCTTCATCATATTTGGATATATTTTTGGAGCTCTCTCTTGGACTATATATTTTCCTGTAACTTCCAGATATAGTAGCTTTGAATGCAAATTCAGTCTTTGGTGTTGATTCACCATACTCACTAATTTCAAAAGCAGCAAGCTTCCCTATCAGTGTATCTCTTGTCATCTTGTTTACCGACATGAATTCTTCAATAGCATGAACTTTCATTTTGTAGGAAAGAGCCAATGATATAAGTATCTTAGCCAAAATTTCATCTTCTTCCATAGAACCACTGGCACATGTAATACCCATCACTATCTCATTTACTCTCTGCATAAAATAAGTGATATTTTCATCTTCTCCCATCTTCAAGTTCTCATATGTACCTTTCAAGCTCTATAGCTTAGCCATCTTCACCTGTACATCACCTTCATACAAAGTTTCCAGTTTCGTCCAAATCTCATGAGCTGTCTATAGAACTAACACATTAGCCATCTCTGAATTTGTCAGAGTGCTCAACAAAGCTTCAATATCCCTAACATTGTTTTCAACATCTTTGATTTCATCAGTAGAAGAGGGACCATTCTGAGGAATAACATATAGATCTTTTGTAATCTTCTAGTAGGCTTCACCAATACATCTTAGATGATATCGCATCTTGACTTTCCACAGTGAGTAGTTGGTGCCATCAAATCTAGGACTGTCCTTCTTGAATGTTTCCATCCTGGATCACCTCAAGCTATTAAACTTCTTTAGAGGAACTATCTTTGATACCAATTGTTGGCAAAACAAGGATAGACAACTGAGAGGGGGGAGGTGAATCATTTGTCATAGAAACTTAAAATTTTCAAACTTAACTCTACTCTAATCTTAGATCTGATGAATAAGAAATTAACCACAAGCAATTAACACATCAGAGAGACAAATAACACCAAGATATTTTTACGTGGAAACCTTGTTAGGGGAAAAACCATGGTGGATGTTAGTCCAAAAGATTATACTCTACTAAAAGTATAATGAGAAATAATAAGGGGAATGCACATGCATTCAGGCACACTGCCTAAAGCTCATTGCTCAATTACAAAAGGGACTCACTACCCAATAGGATAGGATTAAAAATATAGAGGGTATGAACTAAGAAAATAGCTTATGCTCAAGCCTGATTATAGTTCCAATTAAGCTCAACACTTCTTCACACTTTGCACAATCTTCTTCACACTCTACTCTGCAATCGAATGATATTCACATATACACACATAGGAGCACATGAAGCATACTTTCCACCAATGAAAAAATCGTTCTTATATATCTACTATAGGAGATTTCATCACAACATGGTCGACCAAGAAAAATAAATTATATTTGCAATGTTGGTTCAAATTAACAACTAAATTCTTAATGTGAACCCACCAAGGTCGGACACAACATAGTGGAGACCCAAATTAACATCTCCGAAATAAAAATACTTTAATTAATTTCACCTCAAACATCTACAACACACTATCATTAACATGTCAGCTAGGAACATGAAAAACTGAACATGCGCAAGAAAAAATCTTCAATCACGAGCTCATCGGATAAAGTGGACATACCACAAAGATAGAGAATGAACTAGATACATCTAATAACACCAAGAAACAATAGAGAAGCATCCGCAACTACTTGGATAACCAGAATCATACAATCTTCATTCAAGAACACTGACAGAGACAATAGAGATACTATTAGACCACAACTCACTCAAAACTTCACGCGGACCTCTAAAACTTTTGGTAGATGTTCTAGACATACTCAACAAAAATTCCTTTAATCCACATCAACTAATCTTTAATGTACAAAACAAAATACCTTCATGACCTGCACAGTTCCACTAGGAACTTGGAACACTTTTTCTTATAATTTTCTCAAAATCCTCGACATATACGACAATTGATACACCACATGCTAATATTATTGACATCAATGACACAATGACAACCACATATCAACAACACATCCACAACATCTAAAAATATCCCAACAAGAACAACTAGAGATCTATAACAGAGTAATGATACTATTGATTTTTCATAAAACTAAATTGTAGAAAAGAGAATATGAATGTTTTGTTGCATTACAACTCTGTTTGATTTAAAAGTGTTTAAATGATGAATGTGCATATGTGAGAAGCTTACTTATAATTGTATGGTAGGAATAGTATTTCTTATGTTTAAGCCAAGAATGTACATAAGAAATAACTAGTTTTGCAACTGTTTAGTAGGAAACAATAAATGTATACTCAAATAGTATGTATGAAACTGAAAGACCTATACTGTTCACTTGAAAAGGAAAGGTCAAATAGAATATTATCTAATTTTGCAATCTGAATTAATGATTTTTTCAGAATTTATGCACAAACTCAAACATTACTAGGTGCATATATGTGTATGCACATAGACTTCGTCTATGTACATACATATACTTGTGACATACCTTTTTTTTCTTTTTCTTTTAGTACTTTCATTTTAATGGAAAAACACTTGAGATGATAAGTAGAAATTATTCATAAGAATGAAGTGACTAAATGATGAATTACTCTATGAATAATAAACCTATTTTTGCATATTTAGCTTACTTCACATTTTGATAGACATTTATGAAGAAGTAATTTGACTATTGAAACAAAATGGTGATACCTTTGTTGACTAGAGCATCTATGGGTACTTGTTGCTAGAGGGCAAATAGTTGTTTAGTAGAAATTTACCTTCCAGGATGGGTGCCAAAATGGAGTCAAAGAGTATAGGTTTGATTTACCAAAACCTATTGTTTGTTTTTTTTGCAACACACATTTATGCTTGGCCAAGCAATATTGTTCATTATGTATGTATGAATGAACTCTATGATTTCACTGTCTGCCATTCCTAGCATAGATCTTTCACTTTCTTTTCTAGCATACAAATAGAAATTGCATGTTGATGATTGGGTATGCACTAGATTCCACCTTACAGGTTGTTCTCTTTCTAAAATTTTCATGTATGGTTGGGAATTCTTCAAGTCAAAAGAATATTGAGGAAGCATAAGCTTTGTGGTTGGGCAATAAAGCACTTCAACCATGTTCTCATCCACCAGTAGAGGTGAGCATTAAAGAGGAACCTTAATTGTTCACCATACTACTATAGTCTATGATGTAACTTGATGTAAAATCATTTATGTACTAGATAGAAAATGTATTATGTAATGACATTGTGGCCTTAGGAGCCAAGAGAAAAATGATATTTTAATTTGACTTTTGAAGTGAATATAAGAATATTTGACTCATCTAAAATGGACATGTGTAGCTATGATTGACTTTAGCCACTAGTTATGTCTTTTTAATTTGGAGTATATTCATGTGTCATTTAAAATAATGTTAATTAAGTAATAATTTGGAATGGGTTATTACATTAGAAGGGGGGTTCATTCGAAGGCTTCAGATGTCATGCATGTTTGAACGAAGCTAAAAACATCTTGATAGCTTCCTTTCTTGCAATGAGAGAAAAATATTCCTAAAAATCTATACCTTCATCCTATGACTAACCCTTATTCACAAGTCTAAACTTGTTCCTAACAACTATTCCATCTTCATTCAACTTGTTCTAGAATACCCATCTAGTACAATCACATTCTTGTTTTCCTGTCTTGGGACCAATTCCCAAGTTAGATTCTTCTCTATCTATTCTAACTCTTCATTCATTCATTTGATCCAATTCTAATCTTTGCATGCCTCAGTCACTGTTTTTGGTTCTAGCTCCAAAAGCAAACAAAAATTTACTTGTTCTTCTATCATGGTAGCTTTTCTCCTTGTTAGCACAACTTTACTCTTATCTCTAATGATATGATCTTCTAAATGATTCTTCTACAAATACTTGGGAGTCTTAATATTCTTTTCTTGAGCTTCTTCCTCTTCAAATATCAACTCTTTTTATTTATCTTCATCCTTTTCTTCTTCAATGCAAGGGGACTTATTAGATTCATATCCTTCTATTAGTACAAAATTTGATGTGGTTCTTCATCCATTTTAACACTTGAACTCTCAACTATCTTTTTCAATATTTTGTTGTAGCACCGATAGGCCTTGCTTCTTGTAGAGTATCCAAGGAAGATTCCTTCATCGGATCTTGCATCAAACTTTCCTAAGTTTTCTTCATCTCTTTTGATATAACACTTGCTTCTAAAAACTCCAAAATATTTTACCATACCATAACTCATAGGGAGTCTTTGAAATGTTCACTCTTTCTTGACCTCTATTAAGAATGTAGACTACAATATAAATTGCTTCTCTCCAATAAACATCCAGAAGATTGACTTCCTTCATCATTGTCCTAGCTACTCCTTCAATTGTTCTATTTTTCCTTTCCACAACTCCATTTTGTTGAGGAGTTCTAGGGGTTGATAAATTCCTTCTTGTTCCATGATCTTCACAAAAACTATTAAAATCATTTGAAGTAAACTCACCACCTCTATCACATCTCAAACATATATTTGATTTTCAAATTCATTTCATGGGAGAAAGCATGAAGCTGAATCCACTTAAGGTGGAAGTTTCAGACTTACAAAAAAAATTGAAATTGGGAAAAACAAAATGAGATCATATTATTTAGCAAACGAGATCATGTTTCGCTTCAGGGCCCCAAGTCAAAAATGAGATCCCGACTTTTAGAAATGTAATCTCATTTCATAAAAAAGTGTTTTTTTATGCTTTTAAGAAACAGGATCTTGTTTTGTAAAATGGGAGAAAATGAAATCTCGTTTCTTAAAAGCATAAAAAAATATATTTTATCAAACGGGATCTCGTTTCTACAAAACGGGATCCCATTTTTCAAAATTTGAATTTTTGGTCAAGTTTTTGCTTTATTTTTCAGTTGAGGAAAAGGCTTGGGGACCCGAACCTAAGTTTTGGACTAGGTTTGACCTACAACTTAAAGATCATGTCAATGTCACGAGGAAATAGTGACTTTGGACATATGTCTGAAGACCTTTTTTGCATAATCTTTTGAAGAAATTAAAACCCATTATAGATGAGACAGTGTAGATTCCAAATATGTAATTTTTTACAATTGGATTATATTTTCTGTTTTTCAATTAATTTTTTATTAAACTGGTCCATAAACTTGAAATATTAGGGTTTTCTAGTATTTTAATAACTTTTTATTAAAATATTTTTTTGAAAATTGAATTGTATGAAAGCATACTTCAGACAAATCTTTTCAATTTGAAGAAAAAATTAAAAAAATGATAAGTTTAGGTCATCTTATGTGTTATGTACACAATGATTTTTCAAAACAACAAATATGACCATTAAAAAATTATATATATATACTAAAAAAATTACAAAAAAATATCAAGACCTTTCTTCTATGTGCTACAAATCTTTTCCCAAAAGGATTCAAAAAATATGATTATTTAGGTCAAAATATGGATGAGGTACACATTCACAGTATGGTAAAAAAGATGAATTTTAAATAGTGGTTTTTAGTGCCTTTTGAAAATCAATTTTTATCATTTGGGTATTAAAATAAATTAACTATTTGGAAACTAGACTCCAAGTACTAGATTTTATGAATAGTGACTTTTTTAAAGATTCCATCTCTAAGTGCTTCAAATTTTAAGGTTAAATGTGACAAATTCTAAAAATCAAGGAAAACACTTCCATTTTTAAGCCAAGAAGTGGACTCAACTTCTTGCACACACCCTCATTCTAAACCATAGCCTTAAATGCTTTAAACTTGTCTAGAGCTTCTATTTTTTCTTTAAGAAATATAACCTAAGACATTCTAGAATAATCATCAATTAGTAAGATGAAATATCTGTTACCACATGAGTTTCTAATTTTGGTAGGTCCACATAGATGTGTAGTGTCGATAAATGTTGTTTGTTATATTTTCACACTTATTTGGGCCCTCCTTATAAAATTGAGCTTAAATGCCTTGACTTAGTGTTGTAATGTGCTTAACACACTCACATTAGGACGTCGTCCCTTATAAACCTAATCACACCTTATTTAGGGTCTTGTAAAGTGTTGTAACACACTTTCACTCTTTTTTGGGTTTTATTAAATAATTGGGCTTTTTTACGCTTTAATTGGCCTTATTTTGGATCCATAAGCCTTAATTAATTCATTTTTTCAAGGATAATCCCAACATAAATTAGCATCCAATCATAATTCAAGTGTTTTTAAGTTGTGTGGCCCATATTTAGTGATCTGGGACTCATACACCACCTAGAGCATATGAGTCCCACCTAGGGTTTTGGGTCCTAATCTAGATTTCACACCTTTCTAAGCATTTTTTAGAATGTGTCCCATAATTATGCCTAATGAGAATCATACGCCACTTCTAGCATATGAGTCTCATGTGGCCCAAAATTAAATTTAATTCAAATTCTTGCTGGGATTTTATCTTCTTATATCTAATGTCGGCTTGTAGTGTTGTAATTTTGGGAAATTTGGCATAAACAAGTATAAATACAAGTTTCTTTCACTCATTTTACAACTAGCAAGTTGAATGAGCATCCTTATAGAAAATTTTAGTTTACAAGAGAATTCAAGAGTTGATTATCAAGTGTTTTAGAGCATTCTTCAAGCATCAAGCATCAAGCATCAAGCATCATTTCAAAGTCATCATGCATCATGTTTTTTTTTTAGATAACATTTGTGATGTAGGGTTTTATGGTTGAAGCTAGCATTCAATTCAAGATCCATATCATTCAAGCAAGAGTCAAGATCTACATCCATTGGATCCATTTCATACATGTTTGTACCACTTTATTGCTAGGGTTTGGTGAATTGCAACATTACATTTTTTTCATTAATCATTCTCTTTTCCTATTTCATTTCATTTCAAGGTTTGAATACCAAAATGGGGTTTGACCAAGGAAAACCCCTTTCTACTAACAAAACAACAATTTCCCCTCTCTTTAGTGTGTGATTTAAAGATCTAGGTTGAAGACATATTGAAGAGAAAGTTTGGAGAAAGTTGTCAAGTGTTCAAAGTTGTCACCTTGCATTGAAGATCATTGGAGAACATTTACAGGCTACAAATTGAAGATTCAGATCTAGAAATCAGGTGGAAAGGATAGAGTAGACATTGAAGAGCATAATCAAACTTTAAATTTCCAAAAAACCCTAACTGGAATGATACACCACTTCTGGCATATGAGTTCTAGTTTGGTCAAATTTGCATATTTCAAAAGTTCTAGACACCTCTCTTGCAGATTTTAGTTTCTTCCTAGAAACCCTAATCTAGGACTAAATTGCCCAGACTGGCGTATGAGTCCCAATAGGCTTTAAAATTAGTTTTTTTAGCATTTTAGGCCTTCATCCAGTCTTCTTTAGGTTTCTAGGTGCACACCTTTCATATCTCGGCTTTCTATTTTGATTTACATGCATTTTGAGGTCATTTAGTGAAGTATAGGATCATATAAGGGTTAAGAATTAGGTCTTTCATTTCATTTGTCTTTCCAAGCCCCAACTTGGTGGTGAACCCCTCTTTAGTTTATAATTAGACCATAGGAAAACCCTATTGCAAGATATATTTCTCCTTTGTACACCTTAGGTTTGTTGGAAGAATGAAGAAGAATGGCTAACTATATAGTTTTTTGTTGTCATTGATGTCACCATGCTATATGAGTTGCAACTGCAAGACTAATTAATTGTCTGATCAAGTATTTTGGTCTGGTATCTGAACCGGTATATAGTTTACATCCTCTGGTATTTTGGTCTGCAATCTTCCGCAGTTGTTAGTTGTTGCTTGTAGTTTTGGGAAATAGTTTATGGATATTGAAAGCATGTATGTTCTGAATCTTTCATGCTTAGGTGTTTGTATGGTGTATCAACATTTTTTTGTTGATTGCATTTTTCTGTTAATCCTATATCTGGTCAACCTCACGGATAATTGGTGGTATGGTGAATTAATTTTGTTTTGTGGAAATGAAACAGGTGAAAGCTTAAAGGATAATCAAAAGACTCAAGATAATTTGAAGCATAAAAGAAATCCAAGAAACTTTGCTAGAACACCGCCTATGAGACAACCTAATGCTCAAAGGTTTCCCTCTTTCAATGGTGTCTGCTTTGCATGTAAAAAATTTGGTCATAGGGCAACCGAGTGCAGAAGTAAGATGAATCAATTTTCTGGACAATGTTTTTCATGTAATAAAATTGGACATAAATCCACTGAGTGTAGATCCCAAGTAAGAATTTGATTAGTCAAGTGATGATGAATAGGTTTAATGGAGGCAGAATGAATCAACCCTTTAATGGCTACTGCTATACCTATAAAAAATTTGGACACATAGAAAATCAATGTAGATCAAGGGTTAATGGAGGTCAGAAAAGTGTTGTCTTCTATAACTACAACAAACCTGGACATATCTCAAAATTTTGCAAAAGTAAGAAGGGAAATCAGTGTGCTCTGGTAGAGAAGAATGAGCTAGTGAATAAAATTGACAAAGATGAGGTGAAGCAAGAGATGAATAAGATATGGAGGAAGAAAGAAGAAGAGCCAGGGTATGTGCAAGATCATCATGGAAAAAGCAAGCCCTTAACTGGCAAAAAAATTAGAAAAATCAGAGTTAGGCAACTTGACGTAAAAATTTGAATAATTTATCTATATTATTTCAAAAATATGTAAGAATAGAATCTGTAGCAAATTGAATGTAGTTTCTAAACTACTAGGTTTATTTTATTTTTTAAAATCTATCTAGTGAAAATTTGAAATTTCAATGCAGTAGTACTTAAATTTCAAGGAAAAAATAAGAAGTAGGTGTCTGTCTAACCACCCTAACCACAATAAAATGATAATATTTTTTATAATATTTTAGATATAAGTAGAGGACTCATGTCCGGATGTGATGCATATTTTTTGTAATTTTTTTCTAAGTAAATAATTAATTATGAATTTTTTATTACAACATTTAAAAAATATAAAAACTTGTATGTTTGACCACCTTCACTTGGTCAAAACTTCATGAAATTTGACTTTTTTTAATCCTATAGTATGCGAAGCATAGAATGTGACACATGTTTCAGATTCAAAATATGTTATGCCATTTGAAAGTTATAGATGTTCAATCAGCTTATCAATTAATACTTTAGTCATAATTCAAATAGAAAATGAATAATAATTATTTATTAAATTCAAAATAAAGCATAATTTATATTGGTGGAAAGCTGAGAATCTCCTTTAAAAACCCTTTTTGTTTCATCAATTTTGGGTAAAAAAAAGTTGTCAGCTACATACCCTACAAATACCCATTATATCACCACTTTTTGGCCAATCATGATCCTGCACATACCCGCCAGAGACAACTAATGTGTCTATGCCCTCGTCCAGTAAAGACAATTGCTCTAGGAATTAAACCTAGCATGGTCTTAGGGGGAGCATTAACAAAAGGGTAAAAGCAAGAAGTTGGGTACATGAAGAGGGGAAGTTTCGGCCAAAAAAAAATTCTCGCAGAAAACGCGTATGCATTTTTAAAAAAATGCGTGTGTTATGCTTTGGGTACCCGAGCCTAAAAAACGTGTATGCACTAAAAAACACATACGTGTTATAACACGCATGCATTATATAATGCATACACGTTTTATAACATGTAAAAATTGATTATTTAAAAAAATAAATACTTTTTAGAAATGGGTACCCGTTTCTTAAATTTTTTATTTTTATAAAAATTATCAAAAAAATAAAGAACACATATGCGTTTTGTAACACATACGTGTTTTTTTAAAATGTGTATGCGTTTTTAAAATTTAAAATTCCCAACCCACATGTTGCCTCGGTTTTAGACTTGGGAAAGGCTTGGCAATCCAAGCCTTAACCTCTGACTTGCAACTAAAAAGCTAAGGCAGATTGAAGAAGAATGTCCAACTTTGGCAATATGGCTGATGGACTTTTTTTCTGAATCAATCTATAAAATTAAAACCCATTAGAGAACATGATGTCTACTTTCCAAATATATAATTTTTATTAATATTGGATTATGTTTTCTATTTTTTAATTAATTTCTAAGTAAACTAGTCCTTAAACTTAAAATATCAGACTTTTTTGTTTTTTAATAACTTTGTTTTGGTTAAGTTTTTGTAAAAAAAATTATATGGCATCAAACTTCAGACAATTCTCTACAAAATTAAAAAAAAAGATTCAAAAAATGTTTAGTTTAGGTCCAATTATGTTGTCCGTACACGTTGATTTTTATAAACAACAATTAAGGCCAATAAAAATTTAATAAAAAAAAAAAATCAACCAAAAATTACAAAAAAAATTCCAGATCAAACTTCATGTTGTTAGATCTCTTTTCCCAAAATGAATTAGCAAAATAATTTTATTTGGGTCAAAAAGTGTTGTCTGTACACGTGCTTGGTATTGTAAAAAAAAGGGACTTTTAAAATGTGGTTTTTATAGATCCCTATCAAAATTTAATTTCTATAATCTGGGTATTTGAATAATTTACATATTTGGAAACTAGATTCAAAATGATAAATTTCATATTACTAACTTTTTAAAAGATTCATTGTGTAAGTGCCTCAAATTTTTAGTCCAAGTGTGACAAATTCTGAAAAACAACAAAAAAATTCCACTTTTTGAGTTTTTTGTGTACCCAACTTCTTGCATCAGCCCAAAAAACTGTACAAAACCCATGGATGAATGGCATGTCAGATGTTGGCATGAGGATATATTGTAAAGAGTGAGTAAACATAGGTTATGAAAAAGAAACCACGAGAAAAATTGTAGGCATGTTCTTTTGCAGATCGATTTAGGGTTTTCAGTGTAGAGAAACAAGGTTTTTATCATCTTTTTGAAGTATACTACATTTAATGCGAATTAGGGAAAATCGATGGTGTATAAAGTAAAATCCATAAGTATTTTTTATTACTTGTGCAATTGAATAGGTTGAAAAATGACTTGGAGCAATCTTGAAGTGATCTCAAAGTGATTTGTAGCAATTCTTAGGCAAATTGAAGGAATTATTATAGATAATCAAGAGCTATTTCTCAGCTTACAAAGGGGAAGAAGGGAAAAAGAAGAAGTTTCAATTGAAAAATAACAAATTCAAGAAAGATAAGCATGACAATTTGGATATAGGATCAAGTGGAAATATTCCACTAAAGTTGAAGGGTGTTGAATTGGAAGAATTTGACCATAGGAAGATGAAGGAAATGGAACTAGGGCTGAAGTTAAATAAATTGCAAAGCATAAAAACCCTAGGAATGGATTAATGGAGAGAATTTCCCATGTTTGCAGACAAATAATCTATCTTGTTCTAGTTAAGTCAATGCAAGAACGACAACATTATGTTGGAAAAACCATATATGATCATGAAGAAGGCAATCAAAGCGATTAATGGTTTATGTAGTGTTGGGAACCTCCCTAGGAAGAAAACTGTGAAATAAAAAGATGTGGAGGAACTTACTAGTATTGACAAAGACCCTTGAGCTCTATTGATAAATACTATTGTTGATTATGTTGTAAGGTATGTTGCGTATGATATCTCTTATAAAATCTATTTCAAAAATCATGAGGGTTTGACTTCAGCTATTACTGTATATATTGCACACATGATAGTTAAGGAAAACAAGAAGTTTGATTTGTGTAGCCTATTACTAGAAAACCTAATTGATAATTTTAGAATGTCCTTGGTTGAAGGCTATCCTTTTTAGTTTGGGTATGTGCTCATATATTTGATATTTTACCTTATGAGCTTGCTACCAGGAAGAGAGAATGTTGAGTAGGAATCTGGTATCCTTGTAGGAAAACAAGTTTATAGGTATTTGGAATCGATGGAGGAAAATGTAAGTTCTTGAAAAATCTATTTCGCATCCTTGAAGATGAATTTGTGCTCTAGTATGTCAGTACCTAGTTATTTTGAAGTGGACTCCTCCGGTAAGAAATAATTTGAAGTTGTCATTGGTGAATCCTCTCCGGAATCTAAAAGGAGGAAAACTATCACAAAAGATATTATCACTATCTTGAAAGAAGAGAAGAATGAAGAAGAATTTATGTCTGGATCTAACTCCCTTGATCTAGAAGATATACGAATGATACTAGTTAAAGGTGATATGAATAAGTTTGGTGAAATGTGGAGTGCATTCTCTTTGATCGAGAGACTTAAAATTGATGATGTACTGGTTGATTATTTGCTCAATAGGGGTATCTCAGTTTTAGATGTATTTGACTTATTACCAGATGATCTAGTAGAGGTTATTAAAGAAAGAACATTGTTGGAAGGACCCGAAGGTCATAGGTTTGAAGCTATGATTGAGAGAAGATGTACCAAAGCCAAAAAATTGCTATCTAAACACATTAATGAGACAAGAGAATGCATCAAAGAAGCATCTGACATCTACAGGTATTATCTCTGGTGGCCAGAAATTGTAGACAATTTTAGAAGTAGAATTGAATCCATTGAATGTAAGATGAATTGTATTGGAAAGAGCTTTGATTTATTCAAAGACAAGAATGGAAAACAAAGGATAAGAGTTGGTGAATTGCAAGTGGAATTGCTAATTGCTTAGAGTCAAAGAGAAGACTTGGTTAAAACCTTCTGGCCAGTTAAAGAAATTGTTGAGGTCCAGTTGGATCATCTCTCCAGAATACTCTCTGATGTAGAAGATTGTGAACGACAATGTTTATCTTAGTACCAAAAATCCTCTTTTACACAGTTGTATTTATTGGATGGTATGAATGCAAGGATGAATTAAATTGTTCTTTATTGGAAAAAGGATTCTTCCGATCATAAGAGATGGGTACAATAAAATCTTTCATGTAAAAAGTGTCATTTTCACTTGAATGTTTGAAATGGAGAGTTGGAATTCCTTTGTATATACAACCACAGTTGTTAGTTGCTTCTTGTAGTTTTGGGAAATAGTTTATCAATATTGAAATCATGTATGTTCAGAATCTCTCATGCTCAGGTGTTTGTATGGTGTATCAACATTATTCTATTGATTGCATATTTCTATTAAGCCTATCTCTAGCCAACCTCATGGATAATTGGTGGTATGGTGAATTAATTTTTTTTTGCGAATATATGTGTGACCTATCTTAGGTCCATGCTGACATGATATTGCATGCTAAACATTTAAATTGTCTTTGGAATATTTTTTGAATGCTTGAAGCTGACAAATGGTATTTTTGATGAATAAGAGCTACATCTAATTAGGCCAACCTAATTGATGCTTGTGCATAGGTCAAATATATATGTCAAACAGTTTTAAAGATTATAAGTATTGAAGAGAGTGAGGAATGAAATTGATGTGAATATGAAGAAGTACAAAAATGATGAAGTGTGTTAAGTCAGTCTATTAAGTGTCACTAAAACTGTATCAACACTTGTTAGGCACAATCTCATTAGTTCACTTTGGCTGTGAAGCCAATTTTGTTTTGTAATCCTTTTATTGGAAATGATCCTCCTTGTGTAAGCAGTGAGATTTTGTATCCAGACAGTGAGTCCTATTTTGGGTAGTGAGCCTTATATATTCGGTTTTTACTATTACTTTATATTGTGAGCTAATCCTCGCCATGGTTTTTCCCTTTTTGGGTTTTCCACGTAAAATATAGTGTTCATTGTGTTGATTTTGCTTTATGTTATCTATATTTCATGTTCATACTCAATAACAAAATAGTGTGGTTGTGAAGTTGATAAGTTTTTAAAGCTTTGTTTTTTAATTTAGTGAAAATTGATTCACCCCCCCTCTTATTTGTCTTGCACCTTTTAACAAGGTTGAGATCTCTAGGGTTTTCCTTGAATGACAGAGTGTGAAGATTGTTATTCTATTTCCCAAGCATAGAATCAACAAAATTCCACCTTTCATTTTGTGAACCTACATTTAGAACATCATAATTCTGATTTGGAGTGCATTATAATCCTAGTACTTTCATTAACATTGCATTAGGGTTTACATTAGTTAATTGACATTCTAGGGTTTCTAAATATTGAATTAGTGGAAGCGCATATAGGTTGCATTTTTGCATCTTACATCATTGAAAATAATTTGAAATCTGCATTTGCATTTAGGTTATAGAACCTACAAACTAAAAGGCATTAAAATCACTTACAATTTTATGAAATTTTTGAAAAAAAACTCACTGGGACTCATACACTCCTTTGGGTGATTTAGTCTCAATGTAGATTTTAAATTGCACTTTCCAAAATTTAAAACTCTATTTCTGAGCTTCTGTTTGCTGCTAATAACTTTTTGTTTTAGTTTACAAACTTTTTGTTTCATTCACTTCATTGCATGTAGTTTAAATTTCTCCATCCTCTGCATTGCTTAATTGTATCTAGAAAATTTCATTTCACATTGTTACATAGTTTAGAATCTAAAATTTGCATTACATCATGGATATGTGCTTTGGTAAACTTTGGATGTCCTTGAATTCCTTAGTGGATGTGTCAAGCAATGCTTTTGGAAATGACCCTAATGAAATTGAACTTATTCATGCTCACTCAACTCCTAATGCATGTCCTCATGATGTTGACATCAATGGAGAAGATGATGATAGCATGAATAAATTCGTAAATGATTGCCTCAACAACCTTGAAGCTAATGTATCCTTTTATCCATCCATGGAACAACCAACACCCCCTATAATACCACCACTTGAGATGTTTGGTTATTTACATCCTGAAGTTGAAACAAAAGTTGAACCTAAGTTCCCTATAATAGGTGAGCCTAGCTCCTCTAGTCAAGGAAACATTCAACCATTTTACGTTAGCAAAGTAGCAAACACTCCCATCAACCTAGAAGAGACATATGCAAGAGGATTCATGATCTTGAGTAAACAAGGATGTGATACAACAAATGAACATGAAATTCATCAACTCTTAGAGAAAATTCCAACTGAAGATACAAAAGGGTTAGGATATCAAGATCCTCCTCTGGATATAAGTGTCCTCCTTCTCAAGAACAATCAATACCCCGAAGCAATGATAATAATAACAAGGAGATATTTGGACCCCCTGCCCTAATCCCAACTAGAGAAATTGGTGAATCTAGCAAGCAAAGAAGGCCTTAAAAATTAAAGAAACTACAATTTCCTTATCCGCCAACTGATATTGAAATAAATTTACATATACTTCTGCACTGAGGGCTTATTACATTATCACTCATGCCAAAAATTTGATTTCTAAATCCTAAAAACAAAAATACATCTCATTGCAGATATTGTGGACATCAAATCTGCAAATGGTTAGAAATCTTAACATAATAATATCATGTTTTAGTCATTTCAAACACATTAAATTTAATATCCCTATGAAATACTTAACCATGTTAGAATATGCAAAACTAAATAGAATAAGAATAATTGATTGCAAGCATACACAAACATGATCAAAACTTTATTCCATAGTGGATTGGTGTCACATGTGCTAGTGACCCTTTCCCAACCCTTGATCAAAGCTCAAGTTGTGTAAATGATGGAGATGATGGAGTGAAATGGACAAGATCAAATCTCAAATGAAGAGAGTAACCTTGCATAAAATTGTGGAGGATTTGCTCAAAGATGAAGCTTGTATTTAAATATTTTCAAATGCTGAGTGTTGAAGAGGGACAAATGTGGGACTAAAGATTCTGCCAATGATAGGAGGACACTTGTCAAGTGGTGAGTGGTCAATGGTTGTGCAAGATTTGGGAAGATTCCATGAGAGGGAGAATTTGAATTCAAATTTTCCAATAAATCTTGAGTTTGACTTTGGAAGGGACATGTAAGAGGCATGTAAGGCCTCTTAAATGCTCTGTTGGGTGTACATGTCCACTTGGGGGAAATTCAAACTTGGAGAATATTCTTCCTTTATGCCAAGTTGAAAATAAATAATTTTGATAAATCAATTAAATGCAATTTCATGTGCAAGTGGCCAAATCTAGAGAATGCAAGTGGGTGAGTATTTAATTAGGGTTAGATTAAATAGATGATGATTATGCTGATTTAATGTTGATTAGATGATTTCGACTTTTAAGACTTAAATATTTGTTTTATTTAATTCAGAAAAGGATGGAAGATGCATGTTTGAGATTTTAATTAAATAAAGCCTAATTTATTTAATTAAACTATGATTGAGCTTTTGATGATAAGAACCTGATTTACTAGGTGAATGGATGTGATGCATTTGATTTATTTATTGAGTGGATGAATATGCATAATGCTAATTTGACGTGTCTACAGATATCATAGAATTTTTAGACATAGTACTGACGAGTGTCATGCCTTAAAGAAAATCTTTAAGAAGTTAGATATCATAGAAATAGCCCCTTAAAGCAGGACCCTTTCACTCCTTGCCATGTAATAGTTGTAGAATGATAGCATTCTCACTATTTTATGTTATACATTTATTGCAAACCATATCTAAATGAAAGGATCCCTTTCCCATCACCTACCTCAGCTCATTCTTTTCCTAAAAATCATGGGGCAAGAATTAGATAGCCTTGTCCTAGTAATGCATTTGTCGTTGTTCGCCTTTTGTATAAGATAAACATGACTGGGATGTAGACAACCTGCTCATAGGTTGACTCGCATGTGCCTTACTAGTCTTTTGCATTATTTTATTTTCATGTGTTTTTCTTTTGTTTGATTGTATGTGTGTAATGTGATCCCCCGTATTGTTTTTTTTTATGTATTTCTCTCTCTCTCTCTTTGTGGCATTCCTCTATTTGTACCTTCATTCTTCTCTATGTTGCATATCTTTCACCTTTTCCTTTATCTTTTCATTTGTCTTATGTTAAATTCCTTTTGGGGATGATGCAAGGCATCGAGGCATTCATCTTTCTTCTGTGTTGAACCAAAATATTTTTCTTTATCTTTTTCATTTATCTTGTGTTTTCCTTTTGGAGATGATGTAAGGCGTCAAGAAATTCATGTCTCTTCCATGTTGACTCAAAAGGTTTTTCTTTGTTTTCTCCCTCTTTGTGTCCTTCTTCTAGTTCTATGAGTATTTTGGGAATTATGATAGTTTTGAGCTCTCTAAAAACATTGCAACAAGAACATATTAACCCTGAATCCTTGGATCCCTCATGTGTTTGTAGTTTCATTTTGGGGGAAACCCCTCTTTTCTTTTCATGATGTAACTTTATTTGGAAACATATGACTTGGCATAGGGATTTCCAAACAAGCTATCATGTTCTCTTTATTGTTATCATGTATCATTTGTGACTTTAAAGTAATTGCTCACAACATGGTGTTTAACAATTTCTTTAAACTGGGGGCATACATTGGCATTGCAATGAATATTTCATTATGTAGTCTTCTTGCTTCATGCGCTGCATTTTTCGCTTTGTGGTGACAATGGGTATGATGTCCCTCAAGAGTGTGATCTCTCTTAGCATATTATATTCCTCTTAGTGGCTTCATGTGACACATTGCATCCCCTAAGTAGTGAATCTTCTATTCTTTGATTGGTCCTCTCTTGGAGACATTAGGCACAATGTTCCCTAAGTTAAAGACCTCATATGAATTAAGTGAAACTCCTTTGAACGTTCCCTATTTTTGCATTTATAATTTTGGTTATATGGCCACCTTGCATAACACACTTTGCATGCCTATGAAGCCATCTTGTTTGTTCATGAGTCCCAAGCATATGAAGCTTTGCTTGCCTTATGAAGCTTGAAGTTTATTATTGCGTGGCACCTTATCAAAGTTTTTCAAGAGGTATAACTTTGGTCTGGTTTGACGGGAAGCCCATCCGAGGCATGAATTTCCCATAGCCACTCATGTGTGTGTGTGATTCCATATTGTCCATGTATGTATGTGTCTCACCTCTTTGGATTACTCACCCAATGGATAGCCTAAAGTTTTGTTTCCTCAGATTGAGCGTGTAGTTTTTGGAAAAACAACCTAGACCAGATCCACATCATGCTAGAGAAATGATCGAAGCTTGATCCATCCATCCCTTTTATTTTTTTTCTCTTTGTCTTTGGTAGTGTATTTTGGGGCCTTGTTGATGCTCTTTATATCATTTTCATGTGTGTTCTTTTGTGCCTATGTTGGTTTACCATGGGATCTTGATCCTAACAGCTTGATCACCCCTCTTGAACGTTGTCATCCTATCCTACCGGCATTGGTGCACTTGGACCCCTCTTGATATGAACTCATCTACTTTAGTGTGAGTTTGAAGCAAGTTCTTCCTCTCACTAAAGTTGGGGCTAAATGTAGTGTTGAAAAATGTCATCCATGACATTTTCACACTTGTTTGGGTCCTCCTTATAAAATTGAGCTTAATGATGCCTTGACTTAGTGTTGCAATGTGTTTAACACACTCACATTAGGTCTTGGGCCCTTATAAACCTAATCATACCTTATTTATGGTGTTGTAAAGTGTTGTAACACACTTTCACAAATTTCTAGGGTTTTATTAAATAATTCAACTTCTTTAAGCTTTAATTGCCCTTATTTTGCATCCACAAGCCTTAATTAATGCATCATTTTGAGGATAATCCTGACATAACTCAACATCCAATCATAATTCAGGTGTTTTTAGGTTATGTGACCTAGATCTAGTGATTTGGGACTCATATGTCACCTTGGGCATATGAGTCCCCCCTAGGTTTTTGGGTCTTGATCTAGATTTCACATTTCTAAGCATTTTTAAAAATGTGTCCCATAATTATGCCTAATGGGATTCATACGCCACTTCTATCATATGAGTCCCGTGTGGCACAAAATTAAATTTAATTCAAATTCTTGGTAGGATTTTATCCTCCTAGATCTGATGTCAGCTTGTAGAGTTGCAATTTTCGGAAATTTGGCATAAACAATTATAAATACAAGCTTATTTCACTCATTTTACTCTTAGCAATTTGAATGAGAATCCTTATAGAAACATTGAGTTTACAAGAGCATTCAAGAGCTGATTAGAAAGTTTTTTAGAGCATTCTTCAAACATCAAGCATCATGCCAAAGTCATCATGCATCTTTCTTTTTTTATAAGCTAACATTTGTGATGTAGGGTTTTATGATTGAAGCTAGCATTCAATTCAAGATCCATATTATTCAAGCAAGAGTAAAGATCTAAATCCATTGGAGCCATTTCATACATGTTTGCAACACTTTATTGCTAGGGTTTGGTGAGTTGCAACATTACATTTTGTTCATTCACCATTCTCTTTTCCTATTTCATTTCATTTCAAGGTTTGATTACCAAAACAGGGTTTGACCATGGCAAAACCCTTTCTACTAACAAAACAACATTTTCCCCTCTCTTTAGTGTGTGATTCACAGATCTAGGTTGAAGAAATATTGAAGATCAAGTTTGGAGAAAGTTGTCAAGTGTTCAAAGTTGTCAAAGTTGTCACCTTGCATTGAAGATCATTGGAGAACATCTACAGGCTACATATTCAAGATTCATATCCAAAAATAAAGTGGAAAGGACATAGCAAACATTGAAGAGAAGACTCAAACTTTGAATTTCTAGAAATCCCTAATAGGAATGATATGCCACTTTTGGCGTATGAGTCCCAGTTTGGTCAAATTTGTAGATTTCAGAAGTTTTAAACACCTCTCTCACAGATTTTAGTTTCTTCCTAGAAACCCTAATCTAGGACTAAATCACCTAGATTGGTGTATGAGTCCCAAAAGTCTCTAAAATTAGTGTTTTTAGCATTTCAAGCCTTCATCCAGTCTTCTTTAGGTTTCCAGGTGCACACCTTTCATATATCAGCTTTCTATTTTGATTTACATACATTTTGAGGACATTTAGTGAAGTATAGCATTGTATTAGGCTCAAGCATTAGGTATTGCATTTAATTTGTTTTTCTAAGCTCCAGCTTGGTGGTGAACCCCTCTTTATTTTATAATCAAACCCTATGATAGCCCTATTGCAAGGTCTCTTTCTCCTTTGTACACCTTAGTTTGAGATCTCTAGGCTTTTCCTTGAATGAGAGAGTGTGAAGATTGTTATTCTATCTCCCAAGCATAGAAGCAACAAAATTCCACCTTTCAATATGTATTCCCTAACTCCAAGGGACCTATGGTAGAATATTCCTTTATCTTAAATCTTATCTTTGTTTTCTTTCCAGCTTGTCATTCTTTGTAGATTGCATTGATAGGCTTTATAATCTTTGGAAAATTTATCAGAGCATCAATAGAATATATCCTCACTAGGATATCAAAATTAATTTGACCCATTCTTCTATGTCATAGCCAACATTCATTAGTTTAATACATAAATCACTTTGCACCACTACCTTTATGTTGTTAGATATTACCTCCTATCCTTGTTCTCGTAACAACCAGAGTACTAGAGCTTCCTCTTCTAATTTCACAACCACCATTCTAAAATACAAGATTATATCCTTTGCTACACATTTTTCCTACACTTAGAAGATTATGTCGAAGACCCTTGACATAACTAACATCATCTATTTTATGCTTGCAATCAAAACTAATTAATCCATTTCCACAGATCTTAGTAGATGTATCATAACCAAAACTTAACAAGACCACTATTATCATTGAAATTTGCACCCTGTTGAATTTAGAATTCAACAATGTAGTGAAACATGGGAATGATCCTAAGGTGTGGATTGGGTACCTTGAATGAGATCAAACCTCCGGAAAAGGGCGGCTTCCTATTGGTTATCACCTAACTACCGATTCTTTGTAAGGAAAAGAGAGAAGGATTTGAAAAAAATTCAATAAAACTAAAAGTGGTAAATATTACTTCCTAAGGTGATACAACAGACTGACATGAGCTATGAGACATTCAAGTTGGCATACACTTGAAAACTGATGATAAATATTACACTACATAAAATGTTACTGTAACTTTATGTATAAATGTTTCATGAAAAGGTCTGACTTGCATACACTCCCAAGTAGGAAAATAGAGAAAGGCATGATATGTGAGACAAATTTATAGGAAAATAGAGAAAAATTTACAAACAACTTGATTAATCACCTCATAATGCACAATGCTTGCAAGAAAAAGAAGGAAAAATATGATCATCAATGGTGTCCAAGGTAGATTATGTATTTCATACTCCAAAGTGTTGAGTTACAAAGCATGCTCAATACTATAGCAAAGAACTGTCAAAGTCACAATCTCTAGCAAAATTCATCAAAGAACTAACTCTCAAAAGAGTTACAAAAGAGATTAAGTAAGAAATCCCCAAAAATTCATTAACCAAAAAAGGCTCTAGAAGCTTCTTGGGTCGGATGGATCAATAAGGCCTAAAATATAGCACCTATATCCTTTCAAAAAGAGATCATGATGGAGGAAAAAGTCATGCAAGACTTAATCAAACCATAAACACCTCTAAAAATGATCTAAAATGGGAATAAATAGCCTATATTCTTTCAACAAAGTGATGAATCATCCCTAAATTTCTTTCTCATGTTGGAAAACAAACTTCAATTCCCCTATATGCTCTCCCTGTCATAAATAGAAGCATATATTCATCCCTTCATGGCTTGGAAATCTCATGACTTAGTCATATAACATGTGCCCTTTTGCATTTAAAAGATAATGATTTATAAATCATCATTTAGATTTAATCATTTTACAAAATAAAATTCCTATTCCATGCATCAACATAGGTCCCTAAGTAATAGGGATTACTAAGTCAAAAACTGACTTAGACATGCCTAAGTCATAAGGAATATTTTCAAAGCCAAAATTACAAGGTGAATGAACAAAAAGCAACAAGAAATAAAGTCTTGACCACAACTTTATTGATTTTAATGAAAATTTTAAAAGAAAAGGAAAAATGCCTAACTTTTGTCGGCCACACAAAATAGGATTTCAACCCTAAAGTAAAAGAATGCAATATTCTTTCATTTTGTAAGAAGCTTCTTGAAGAAGCTTGACCGCTCCTAGAAAACCCTATTTGACTATGAGCTTGGAATTTTAGAATTCACCACCATTTTTAGAAATTTTTGTAAGATCAAAAGAAAAAATTGGAGGTAAGTTTGACTTGTATTCAAACCTGGAAAAGTATTCTCCATTTTTCAAAATTTAGAAAGCTTTTAAGTTGATGAAGTCGCGGCTATAAGCAAAATTTCTGATATTTCCTTCATATTTCTATGTTTCAATTCTCTATCTCTTCCTTCCTAGGTTGCCATGGAGATTTGCAATTGATTTGGGAAAGGCAATTTTTCTCAGGAGTACTTGGAGAAAAAAATACTACAACTGGGTAAGTAAATTTTGTAACTTCATTTCATTTTTTGATTTGATAGAAAATTAAGTTCGCCCATGAACAAATTCACAATTTCTTTTGATTTCTGAATAGAAAAATTTTTATTCGAGTTCTGTAAAAACACTTTTCTATTTAGTGCTTGAAACACAAAAACCCAAATGGGTTTATAAGCTTTATATTTTATAATTTTCTCTTTCTTTGTAGATATCTCAACACCATGGCTGTATTTTTTCTTGATTTTCTATGGCTTCGTTTGTGCTCATATTCATGGTCGATCTGGGTCCTTCATTTTATGGCCACCATTATTATGCTCACATTTGAGCCCATTTGTATGGAAATGAATGAGATTTACACTAGAATTCTCTTTCATTTGAAGCATTCTTGTAATCTCTCTCAGAAGAAACGATTCGGTATCTTATTGTGTTACCTTTCTCAAAATATTTTAAGGGTTTTTTTTTTTGAAATTCTTTTGTATATACTTCAAAATAAGTAAAAACACTAGACCTGTGAAATGGTTGCAGGATTCATGAGATTATTGCATTCTTCTAGGTCATTGTCAACATACTATATCCTTATGATATCCTACAGGATTTTGAAGTCATTCTTGGGTTATCTTCACCCAAGCTCTTTATTTTTTTCCTGTTTTTTTTCTTTTTCACTTTGCTATGGCCATAGTTCGGTTCTTATACTATACAAAAAAAAAATTGATAGCCACAAACATTATGTGTTCACACCTTCATGAATCTGAGAAAATCTTAAAATATAGGTAACATATAGGTTTTATTTAACCCTCTATACCTATCTATTCTTGGGCCTTTGATCTTTATTTTTCTTGCATTTTGGGTATAAACCCTACCAATGACTGAGAATCTTTTGCATTTCATAAATTAGGGATTTCAAAACCTGTTTTGGGTTCATACTCCTTGCAATATGTTTTGAGCGTTTGACCTCTCTGCTAGCCATTTGATCACTGCCTTTACTTATAACCTATCTATTATTTATGACATCACACTTTTATGTTGTATAACCCATATCTCTGCAAACCTTGTGGCCATCATAATCCTTATGCAGATATTAAAACCCTTACCTGAATACTTCAGCCACTATATTGGTTTATTTTCATACTCTTCCATACGTATCATGCATTCTAGGTCAATATTGTGCACAAGGACCTCTGTGTTGTATGTGCCTTGCTTCTTGTATTAAATATATTCTCCCTATTTTGATACATCGATTGCTTTACTTTCTTGATTTATAAATTTACCCTGTATCATGCATAGAACTTCATGATCCTATGCTTCTTGAAAATTTTACTTCACTTGCAAAAGAGAGTTTTTTGTTGCCTCATGTTGTTATGGTACCTCTTAGCTTGCTCCTTCTTGACTTACTTAAAGATCCTTTAAAATGGTTGAAGATCCTATGATCTGCTTAATGTCTACCACCGTGAACTATTGACAAAGTTAACATAGATTGCAATTATGGATTTATGACTTAAACACCATGGATTTATGACTTCATGTTGTTGCTTAATGGCTATACTTTTGAATGATCATGTTATTTTATGCTTTCTTCACTGTTTCAATGAGAAAGTATCTGTCATTGACACATTATAATTGCAATTTATATCTCAAAAGTTGTTGTAGATTCCTGACATGGTAATCTGTGTTGAATGCACTTAAATGTACCGAAACGTTTGTGCATAAATTATGAGATGGGATCAACCCTTGTGGGAGCCACATTTTCACAACTCATTTTGTAATCAAACAAAAAAAGACACGATTACACCTATAGCTTCACATGAAGCAAACAAGTTAGAAAAAAACATGTATATTTTAGGTGTCTTTGATGACTCCAATGGTTTTTTGGGACACCTAAAATATACACATAGCTTATTTAAAACACATTATGATAGGTTTATGCATGCATAGGGTGAATGTGTATGTAATGTTTGTAATCAGACATTGTTTAGAGTATACTCTAACACCATTGTTACTGTCATATGCAGGACTAGAAGTAGAATGGGGCTAGAAGGAATAGATGAAGCTCAGGACAGTAGCAAAATGGAAAGACACTAGTCAAGACTAGTCATTCATAGGAAATGGTTGGTTACCTTCCTTCTATGCACATTCATTGCTTTTCTTACTTATTCATGTATGAATTTTTTCATAATTTGTATTGAATAAGAAAAGGTTAGTCTCATGGCTTGTATGAGACAATGTATACTTATACATTCAATAAAGATTACTTTGTTCTAAAAAGATCATAATCTTTTTTTTGTTACATGCATGTGTATGTATGCATTAATATGTAATTGCAATATCTTCTAGATTGTTTCATTTATACATTTGAATGTAATGAAGGAAAGTTAATAAAATGTACCTAATTTTTTTACTTTAAAATCAATACACACCACCTGATTGAACCAATGAGTGAAAATATGGTAACATTTTCGGCAACATCTGCTGCATTTTTTCCTGCTAAACATTCTGATCAGTTTCCTAGACCTATCCTTAGGTACGGAGTCGCTTAGAAACTAGGCTCGTCACTTAGGAAAGTAGATGTAAAATTTATGTAACTCAACTTGAAAGTATGATTGACACCTTGGCATTTATTGAAAGCAAAATAGCAGAAGGAAACTATCTAGCTGTGTTAAAAAGCACTTAGGGAATGAAACTTGCAGCTAAACTATAGTGCAGCAACACTTTATTGAAAGCATAAAATCTAACCTAATATGCACAAAGGTAAGTCATAGCTCAAAATATCATTTGAGGTGAATCCCATTAACTAGGATTGGCAATATTTTTCCATCCATCTTTGATAACTGGAATCTGTTATTCTCCTTGCATTCAGTGATGATAAATGGACCAGACTAGAAGTTGTCAAACTGTGAATGCTTACCTAGTCTACTCTTTAGCACATCCCACTTGAGAACATCACCCTCTCTAAAAATATTGGGTGTATTTTTCTTATCAAATATCCCCTTTGTTTGGAGCTAATGATACTCCAATGAATTCATTGCCTTATCTCTTGTCTCTTCAAGCTCCATGAGCTTAGCATATCTAATAGACATTGGGTCATGTTCTTCAAACATCTCCAACTGATGTACAATGTCAAGGGCTGGCGGCTCTATAGATAGAGGTCGTCTTTCCTCCTTTCCATAAACTAGAACATATGGTGAATTTCCAACTGACCTCTTAGGAGTTATTCTATCTGCCCATAGAGAAAATTTCAATTTGGTGTGCAAAACTCTCTGATTCTCTTCCATGGTTCTTTTAATAATCTTGATCATGTTTTTATTTGTACTTTCAACCAAACCATTACCCTGTGGATAATAATTTGAGGTATTCAAATGGATTCCATATCTTACTACCCAATCTGTAACTCCTAAT
The DNA here is from genome assembly GCA_007258455.2 of Sequoia sempervirens. NCBI lineage: Eukaryota > Viridiplantae > Streptophyta > Pinopsida > Cupressales > Cupressaceae > Sequoia > Sequoia sempervirens. The sequence continues at coordinate 16,430 of VDFB02237809.1, read as the reverse complement.
CCCACAAATGCAAGAGCATTATCTGAAATGATGGAATCAGGAACTCCAAACCTGGTTACTATGTCCTCATAAAAGCTTAAAACTGAAGACTCATTAGCTTCTTTCAAAGCTACTTCTTTTGTACATGTCAACTAGTTAGTGGCTGTAAGCACCCACTTGTGACCAACACTAGAGGGTGGATTTATTGGCCCAATAAAATCAATGCCCCATTTCATGAAGGGTTTCTCAACCTGAATTGGTTGTAGAGGCAAAGCTGGTAGCCTCTCCTTTCCTGCAAAAAGAGCACATTTTACACGTTTATTTGCCCAAGCATGGGCATCTTTGAATAAGTTGGCTAGTAATAACCAGCTCATAATTTTTCATGCTATTTTTCTTCGATAAAAGTGACCTCCTGAAGTTCCATTATGAAACTCATGAAGTACTTTTTTTGTTTGATCAGTGTCAATACACCTTAATAAAACACCATTCAAATCTTTCCTAAAAAGAATGTTATTAATCAAGACATACAAAATAGATTCCAAGATGAAGTACCTTCTTTTAGTTTTGTCCAATCCTAGTGGGTGTAGACACCTAAAAATGACCTAGGCCTGCAAACTTCATTTCTACCACTTTCATCCTAGCATAATTATGACATTTAATTATGTCCTTGGTCCACATTCGACTATTGATTAAATAATTCATAATTATTTAATTAATTCATGTCCTTTTATTCTTCATGATTATTAAATAAATAAATTCTATTTATTTATTAAATATGTCACTAATTCTCTAAGTCTCCCTATAATTAAATAAATTTCTAAATTTGTTTAATTATCCTTATTCATTAATTCTTCCTGATTATTAAATAAATGAATTACATTTATTTATTTAATATGTCACTAATTGTCTTAATTAAATAAATTGATTAATTTATTTAATTAATTAATCTTATCTTCTAAATTAAATAATTTAATTTAATTATTTAATTGCCAAATTTGATATTCCTCTCATTTTAAATAAATTAAATTATTTAAAATGTCATCTTAGTCTTAACTGTCAACTCATTTTGGTAAATAATCTCAAAATCGATTATTTATTATCTCACTCAGTTCACATTTGGAATTAATTTAATTCCAAATTGGTAACTTTCCTCCAGAAGTTGAGTGATCGGGCAGGTTCTTGGTCCTTCTAAAATTGATCTTCAGTCTAATCTTTATCTTCCTCATTTCCGAAAATCTTTATTTTTGAATTAGTTTATCTCATTTATAATTGACTAAAACAGTCTTTGATCCACCCTGCTCTTTTCTCACTCAAGTCTTTATTTAGAAAAAATTATTTCACACTAGGGTGTGCAACCATAACATGTATCTTATTGTTGGAGATTAAAGGCTTAAATTTCTTCAAACTTCTAATCACAACAAGAACATGTTTCTCAACAAATGTATATTTTTGTTCATAATCAACTAGACCTTGACTGAAAAAGGCTATTGGCTGCTCTAAATCATTTTATTTTTTTGAACTAGCATAGCAAAAATTGAACTAATGCTACCAAAAGAATATAGAGTGAAATCCTTTGAGAAATATGGATTTACCAGAGTTGGGGCTGATGCTAAAGCCTTTTTGATTTCTTCAAAACTATTTTTGGATTCTCTAGTCCAACTAAAAACTACATTCTTTATAAGCATGGTAGTCAAAGGTTGTAATAGATTTGCAACATCAGGTATGAACCTTCTCAAAAAGTTGATTCTGCCTAAGAATCTTTGAAATCCTTTCTTATGATTGGGTAATGGCAGTTCAAGTATGGCTTTGACTCTCTCAGGGTCAATAGTAATTCCTTCCTTTGACACTATGTGTTCTAACAATTTACCTTCATGAACAAAAAATATACTCTTTTTTGGATTGAGAGATATACCATACTCTCTACATTTTTCAAAAACTTGCTTGAGATGTGACAAGTGTTCATCTGCATTTTTGGAATATATTGTTATGTCATCTAGATAGAAAAACAAAAAAATTTGAATTAGATTTTGAAATGCCATATACATGGCTCTCTAAAATGTGGCACCAACGTTAGATAAGCCAAAAGGAATTCTCTTGTAGGCCATAGTGCCCCACTATTTTGTAAATGTTGTCTTATATTGATCCTCTTCCTTGGCTAAAATCTGGTTATAAACAAAATAACCATCTAGAAGAGAAAATCTCTTCGAACCAGCAACAACTTGAAGAATTTGTTCTATGGAGGGTAATGGGTAATGATCTTTTAAGGAAACTCTATTAAGATCTCTAAAATCTACACATGTAATCTTATTTCCCCATTTTTCTTTCTAACCGGAACACGGTTAGAAACTGAGGATGTGTGTTTAAATTGAAATACAATACCCCCCTCAACTAACTTAGTTAGCTCTTTAATCATTAAAGGCTCAAGCTTGGGGTTCAAAGGTCTCTGCTTTTGCCTAATAGGCTTAGCGTCAGGTTCTAACTCAATTGTATGTTGAGCAATATGAGGGTCAAACCCTTTAAATCATAATATTTTCATGCAAAAACATCATGAAACTCTTGGCATAAAGTAATAAAATATTTTCTATCTTCAGTTGAACAATTTTTTCGTAACTTAAGAAGCTTACCTTTAAATATTTCAATTTCTTCATAATGGTCTTCTTTGAATTGAATACTAACTTTACTCTTCTTAAGTTGATCATCAATGTTGAAAATAGACTCTAAGGTAACTAAACCCTTGGGTAATTTATTTGTCTTCAGCTGTATAATCTAATCATCATACTATTTTTTAAGCTTTTCTTGATTTACTTCAAAAAACCGATCTTCTTCAAGTAAGAATGATAAAATTTGTTTATCATTGTCAAATACTTGCTAGTGAATGTTGTTATCAGGCATAGAGGGTCTGATTACCACTTTGACATATTTTTGTACCTCTCCTTCTTGATATCATTTGGGATATCAAATTGTGCACCAATAGCAGCAAGTTTGTTTGCATGTTTGTTTTGATTTCTTGGGATAGAAACCAAGTTGAAGGTATCAAATTCCTCTGTTATATCCCACACTCTATTCTTATAGGACTTCAATGCATCATTCTTAGCAACACTCAAGCTTCTAACCTAATTAACGATCAGTTTGCTATCTCCATAGACCTTCAGACATTTTATTCCTCTCTTTCTTTCCCATTCAAGACCTTGAATAAGTCCCTCATATTCAACAATGTTATTGGAGAATGCAAAAGAAAAATGGAAGGATGAAAAATACTTATCACCTTGTGGAGAAACAAGCATTGCACCTCCACCAAATCCATTTTTACTTCTCGAACCATCAAAATACATCTCCCAAATTTCATTTTGTTGTTCTAGCAACTAATTTGTACTCTTTTCAAGGTTTGGAATCTCTGCATCAAGTTTATGAAGCACATAATTACCTATACCAACATCTTGAATGAGGTCAATAGACTATCCATTACATTTTTTCCCCATTCATGCAACAGTACATCAGGAACACCTTCGGCTTGTAGCTCTTGATCAGTAGCAAGCTCATTGTCAGTAAAAACAACACAATTTGTGTCGACGGCAGTAGGAACAACATTGATAACATTTGGATTATAAGGCTCTATATGATCCTTGGCCAATTTTTCAGACTTTATGGTAACCTTAGTTCCATATTTGGTTCTAAACAACATATGTGACCAATCAATAGAAACATAACCTCCTATCTTTGTTGTGAAGTCTCTTGAAAGACACAAGGCAAAGAAAGGTGGTAGATCTATTACACATATATCTTGTGGAACTGAAAAATTTGGACAAGCATGAAGTGTAAGGCTCAAGCCTTTGATGAAACCTAAGGTATTAACTAAGGTCCCATCTAACTAAATAACTCCCTTCTCTAGAGTTTGATACTTTAGTCCTAGTTTATCAACAATCTGCTTTGGAATTATAGAGCTACTAGCTCCACTATCTATCATACAATTATGGACTAACTTATCACCTATAATCACTAATACATAAAATAAAGGTGGTTTGATATCCTTACCCGCTTCTTTTCTTAGTTTTTTATCATCCTAAGGATCATTTGTTAAAATAACTCTAACCTAACCTACTGGTGGCTCATCAGACACTTTCAAATTTGACAAAGCTAACTGTAACATGTCTTTTTGACTTGGGATAACTAAAGAGTCCCACATTGTCATTGTTACATTCATCTTTTTCATATTATCAATGATATTAAAAGGCATAGTCAAATTTACCTTTGATATGATAAGCTTGCATGTGTGTCTTCTCCTTGGCAGAAACTTGTTGATTCCTCTACAAAATGCGAGGCACTTGTGATGTAGATGGTTTTGTAGCTACTATTTTTCCTTTATCAATTGTTTGTTCAAGCTCTAGAGCTCTTTTCTTTGCTCTTTTATTTTCTGCAATTGGAGAATCATCTACATTAACTCCACAAAATTCTTCTCCCTACTTAAGCAGACTAGCATCATTTGTAAGTTGCTCTTGCTATTGTGGAGCTCCATCATTAGGTGTATTTTGTTGTGAACTTGAAGCATTATGTACAGTTAATGCTTGATTTATAAGTCCATTAGAGATTGTTGTTTGATTACGTGGTTGGTTACACAGATAGCACCACTCATAATCAGTAACAAGATTATTTTGAATAGGGACAAGGTCCCTAGTTGCACTAATAGGTGCTGGATTATATGCCTGAAAAGGCCTTGTGTTCACATTCTATCTTGGACCTTGGTAATTACCTTGGTATTGCTGCCTATTTCCTTGGTACTACTGATTTGAAATCTGACCTTGTTGTTGATAAGGTCTAGTATAAGATTGTTGCTTCTCTAAGCTCACCAACTTGTTCCCAAAATTCTATAAAATATTTTCAATTTTTTGCTCACTCTCTTTAATTTCCTGCAACTCCTGTGATTGAGTTGGAACTGTAACTTCTTGTTTACCAACAATTGGTAATGATGGAGCAATAGGCAATGATGCAAAAGGTGGAATTTTTAGTGGCATATTAGGTTGGATTTTTGGAAAAATAGGCATTGGTGGCCTAGGAGTAATTTTACCTGCTTGAATTAAATAGTTTTCTGCTCTAATTTCTATCTCATATGCATCTGGTAAAGACACCCCTCCCATTGACCATGTCATAACAACTATGTCATTGTTGAGAGCTTCTAAATAATATAAGAATGCATATTCTGAAGGAGGCCTCACTGTAGTAGGGATTTTGTCCCAAGTCCTCTAGAACCGAAAATTGAAGTTCGTCATTTGCTCATGAGGAGCTCTCTTTATGATAGTCAGAGTCAAATGATCTAACAAGGATGAATTATCTAATCTATACTAGAACTATTTATGTAGTTTATCTCCTAATTCATCCCAAGTTGTAATGGTTCCAACTCCTAGACTTTTGAACCATTGCAAAGCTCTTCCCTTGAATGATGTAGTAAGTAGCCTTACAACTCTATCCTCTTGAGTTATGTGGTGAACACCACATAGTGAAGCAACATCCCTTATGTGCTCAGTGGGTGTTGTCTGATCCTCCCTAGTGAAAATTGGCAAGCTTTTTAAGGCAACAATTGGGATATCATTGTGTTGTGCAAGATTTAATGGACTACCTCCATTAAATGACACAAAAGGTTGGTTTCTAGCAGCCATTAGAGGTGGCTGAGATGAAATTGTTTGAGTCTAAACAACAAAAATTGAAGCAATAAAACTTGAAAACATAGGTACAACACATGAAAAGGTAGCAAATGTGATTTGCTTTGCGTTTCTTGAGGATGACCTTATTGTTCTGAAGCTTGGTGTTGTAGAGCGAGTATCACTCTATCTTTTAGATGGTCTACCTCTTATCCTTGGTGATGAGAAGAAAAAATCTTTCCCAACACAAGGTGGTGTTAATTAAACTCTCTTTGATGGAGTTCTCTTTGCTATCCTTCCTCGTCTTCTAGGTGGTGACAACTATAGAAACTCAAAATCCTTGGAACCTCTTGTTTGTATTCTTCTCATGTGCTACAATAGCACTAATTTTACTGCTCTTTCACCTTACGGAGTCACCAGATATGCTAAAATAACCTCTAAAAGGTCTGAAAATCACTAGTTGCACATCAAACCAACAAATTACATTGATGGACGTGTCCCACCGGGCGTGCCAAAACTGTTATCACTGAAATCTTCACCCTGTTGAATTTAGAATTCTAGTGAAACATGAGAATGATCCTAAGGTGTGGATTGGGTACCTTGAATGAGATCAAACCTCTGAAAATTTTTGGCTTCCTATTGGTTATCACCTAACTACTGATTCTTTGTAAGGAAAAGGGAGAAGGATTTGCAAAAAATGAATAAAATTGAAAGTGGTAAATATTAATTCCTAAGGTGATACACCAGACTAACATGAGCTATGAGACATTTAGGTTGACATACACTTGAAAACTGATGATAAATATTGCACTGCATGACATGTTACTATAACTTTATGTATAAATTGTTCATGAAAAGGTCAAACTTGCATACACTCTCAAGTAGGAAAAGAAACTTTCACAAATTGAAAAGATATATGTGCAATTTTTTTGGACACTAGGAACACTGAGAGGGGGGGTGAATCATTGTTCCATGATATTTTACTTTTCAAATCAAATATAAAACTATCAACAACAATAATTGAACTTAAAACAACATCCACAACACATAAACAAATGGAAACATGCAATCACATTAAAGAACACCATAACACCAAAAAAATTTACGTGGAAACCCTGTTAAGGGAAAAAACGTAGTGGGGATTAATCTACAATGTATACTCTGTTAAAATTATGATAAAAGAGGGGAACGCACTTGCATTTAGGTGCACTGCCTAGAGCTCACTGCCTTACAAAGTATAATTGAAATTACAAAAAAAATTGAACTAAGAGTACAACATCTACAAATGCCTGGATTTAGTTCTAGTGAAGCTCATAATCAGATTTTGGATCTCTACACCAGTTCACACTTTTGCTTTGCTCTATTATGCTCTGCTCTACATACAAAAAATTTTTTGCCCTCAAATTTCTAATCTGTCCTTTTTCGCTTTCTCTCCTTGATACACATACACTTCTATCTCTACCACAACTACCTCACTACTTCTCCAACTCCTTCAAAATGATTTTTTGATCTCCTTTATATACCCACTCATCAGGAATTCATTGTATATCAGCTTCACAACAAAATATAATATTATTTCTTATGTCAGCTCAATTCATTAATTAGAGTTGATGCATACCCACACAACTTGGCTAGACTTTAGTAGGGACCCAAAGAAATTTTCCAATCATAAGAAATAACTAAATACATACTCCACATACATATGCGATACACCATATAAAATATGTTGGCCAGAATAAGAGAATAAACCATGAACCATACTACCAAACCTCTTAACTCGAACTCTGACTAATCCAAAACAAAAAAACTCACCAGTAGGATAGTAAACATGCTAGGAAGAATTCCCTGGAGATCCACACTGCAAAATAATGATCCAGTGAAGCAATCAGATCAACTTACCAACCAGATGTTTTGCTCTTCATTCTTTTTGCCGGTAGATTACAAAATCTTAATTTTCTTACCGGTAGGAGCAATGCAAACACTATAGATCATACTATTGACTCTAGTTTCCATCAATGATAACATAAGTAGCCAAAAAAATCTCTCAAAGCCATATGCCAAAAATCTCCTCCTTTGGCACTGATGGCAACACTTAGTGAAAATTTGATGAAGTGTCAAAACCAAAAACTCAACAAAATCAAGACTACTACTCCCCCTTTAATGTCAAGGAAATTTTTCACTACATTCTCTCCCCCTTTGACATCAATGACAAAGCTTCTACTACACGTCTCTTCTTATTCTTTCTCATTTTCAAAATAGAGAGTTGAATCAAAATTTGAGAAACTGCTGCAAAAATCAGAAGATTATTTTATACTTAGCTTTAATTTCTGGAAGGAATTTCTTCCAAGAGTCCACCACAATCCCAATGGCTATAATCAAGCTATTATTCTCTGATGTCCTATTGATAATATAGAAAAGGGATTTAGGAATGGTGATTTCTTCTTCCATCTTTTCTCCTGTCCTTAGCACTTCAATCAATTTTTGTAGTCTTCCTTTAGTCAGGTCTTTAACTCTCCAGAAGGTGTCCATGAGAGTATTTATAGAAAAGTGAACCTTTGCATGCTCAGCTTGCATATGATGAACCTTTTTCTTAACCTTTCCATCCTTATCCAAAAACATACTGTAGTCATCTCCAATTCTGACAAGCTCTTTTTCAATTTCCTCCAACTTGTCCTTGTACTTGCCAACCACATGAGGCCACCTTAAACAGTAATTGAAGACTTTATTGGCCGAATCAATGCACTGCCTCAACACATTCATTTTCTTCTTCAGCTTAGCAAGAGACAACCTAAACTGCATCTTCAAATAGGAAATTATTTCCTCCTACTTCTTATCCAGAGGCACAAATTCCATAGCTTCCTTAACACACTCAATCAATTCTTCTGGGAGAACATCCTTCAAACTCTCTAATTCAATATTGTTATTAGAAAACTATCTTCCTAAAGTGTCTTCAATGAGATCCTACTCATTAGATGGTCCATTCAACCATATTTTAGATATCTTTTGGATCCCATCTTCATCTTGAATAATTTTCATTATCTTTAATATGAACAGAGCACCTTCTTCGTCACTATCTTCAGCTAATATTATTTTTGGTTCACGTAGTTTTGGTTGATCTTTTGGAGTATATTCATCAGATTCTTCATCCACTACATCCACAACCAACTTTCCATTCCCTTTTTCTTCAACTTTTTCTGATTTGGGTGTCAGAGGAGTGACACTAGCCAAATCTCTTCCTCTTTTGATTTTTCTCTGTCTTTCTGGAGGATGATCCAACTTCAGTTATTTTTACCGGAAGAGAGATAACATTTACAACAAAATTTTCCAACACCTTTCTAAAGAATTTTTCATAAAATTGTTCGCCATTTCCAAAAGAGTTGTAATGCACAAAGATTTGCTTGCAGACCAACACATTTTCTTTCCACATCACATTGTCATTTACAGGAAAGCAATTAAGAAAATACATCATAATGCATATTGCAAGGGTTCCAAACCTAAAGGGGTAGTCAATATCCTTCGTTAATTATGCATTCTCCATCAGTTGATCCTTCATCAAACTACATAGGTCAAAGTCTTCATTTTCTATTATCATTTTATGAGCAATATATACAACACCTGTCGAGGTTGATCCTTCTTAGTTTCTGAAGAAGATCTTATATGAGATTCCATGTGCAACATACCTTGACAATGGATCTTTAATCATCATAATTATCAGAGCCCTCTGATTTCCCCTTATTCCAGTTAGGGCTTCGACCTCAACATTTCGAATCGATTTCTTCTTTAGAACGTCACCAACATTGCATAATCCTATTAGATTCTTGATTACATCCTCTGGGATTTGATAGGGTTCATCCAAAGTGAGGATATCTCCCTCCAATATGTTTAAGATAAACCGAATCACTTTCGTATTGAAGAAATGGGGAAATTCATTCCATATATCCAAATTCTTATTCTTCGATCCTCCAAGCCTCCTTAATTCGACGGGAGACAACAAATTTCTTTCATCCCTAACTTTTTGACTGCTATACTCATCCAGAGTTACTGTTCCTTTAGTTTTTTTCATTTTTCGTACCGAACAGGGTTCTATAAATCGCCAAATAGATATGAAATTGATAAGCAACAGAAATACCTCAAGATTTTTCTGCAAGATTGACCTTTCGATCCTTTATAATTTTGTTGTAAGTTCTCTACAACTATTCTCTTTCAATGCACAATGAAAAATTAGAGTTTCAAATTCCCTTTTATAACTTCACTCACTTAACTTTCTACTGCATTAAATGTGTTTCCATAAAAGTTTCGGTTACTCTGCAAACTCAGACAACAAGTGAACAATCTGACTGCAGATCTGTACCATTTCATTCAACTCAATAGATGATTACTGAGACTTTCAATAATAAATAACACAACAGCTGACGACATCCAGCAATTCGGTGCCAACAATATCATAGGGAGACAAGATATTTTCATGAAAACACTCTCGCTAGGCCATTGGCTTGAAGTCAATTTCTGGAAGAGTTACCAGAGGGAGCTTCCGGTACAACCTTGTTTCCTTCATCAAATTCACTTTTCTTTACCCATGTTTTCTTCATCTAATGTATTATCTCTTCCACATATGCCTTTTCTTTTCCTTTGTGATTTTTCTATGAATTTATTCCTTGATAAAACAGACCTATTTTGTTCAGGTTTATGTTCCTACAAAATATTGCAATGTGCCTAAAATTGTTACAATTATAGCATACCAGATTTTTCAGTCTATACCATCCATTACAATGATTTCCTCTCAACCTACATTGATTAGAAACATGTCCAAATCTTCCATAGATATAGCATTTAATGTTACTTGTATTGATAGACATACTTCTACATTCTAATGCCTTATGACCAATCTTTTTGCATTTAAAACATTGACCAAAAAAATGATGGAGTGCTAGGGTTTATCTTTCTTCTACACTGAGAAGCCATATGTCCAAATTTATTGCAAGCAAAGCAATATCCATTAATTTTTTTATCATTGGGTTGCCTTACCAGATGTCTTCTACCTTTTTTCTTCTTTTCAAGGTTCTTCTATTCAGATTTGGAGCTTTCACCCTTCTCATATCCAAGACCTCACTTATCATTTGTATCCTTTTGTCCTTTGGTTATCTCATCAAGCCTAGTAGAGCTTATCCTGAACTTCTCCTTGAATTAATTTGCAGCAGCAAGCTCATTTCCAAGCATAACTACCTGTCTTTCAAGTTCTTGTTCATTGTTTCTAGATTGTTGCTGTACAATTTCCAACTAAATGAATCCATTATTGATTTGTTTGCATTCTTCAGATTTATCTTTCAGGGACTGGGCCAGATTCTCCTCAATCTTCTTTCTTTCCTCAATCTCTTTGGTAAAATTCATCGCCATAGATTCCATTTCAAGATTTAGAGTTGTATTGTCCTTAGCAAGCTTTACACATTCTTTTGTTATTTCCCTTAGGGTTTGATTTAGATGGACATCATTTGGACCTTTGCTTTCTTTTTGCTTTAATTAACCACATAGTTCCTTCCTCTTTTCCCTTGACTCATTTATGTCATCCTTCAATGATTGAATGAATTTTTCAGCAGCCACAATATTTTCTTTTAGTTCCATGACCTCTACTTTGGACTGATCGAGATCATCAAGTGCCACCATAAGCTGTTGTTGAAGACCACCAACATCCATTGTAATTTAAGATCCACCTCAAGCTGTTAAACTCAAAAGAGGAACCTACTCTAATACTAATTGTTGGACACTAGGAACACTAAGAGGGGGGGTGAATCAGTGTTCCATGATATTTACTTTTCAAATCAGATATAAAACTATCAACAATAATAATTGAGCTCAAAACAACATCCACAACACATAAACAGATGGAAATAGGCAATCACATTAAAGAATGCCATAACACCAAAAAATTTTACGTTGAAACCCTGTTAAGGGAAAAACCATGTTGGAGATTAATCCACAATGTATACTCTATTAAAAGTATGATAAAGAGGGGAATGCACTTGCATTCAGGCGCACTACCTAGAGCTCACTGCTTAAGAGAGAAAGGCTCACTTCCTTACAAAGTATAACTGAAATTACAAAAAAAATTGAACTAAGAGTACAACATCTACAAATGTTTGAATTCAGTTCCAGTGAAGCTCATAATCAAGTTCTAGATCTTTATGCCAATTCACACTTCTACTCTACTCTGTACTACTCTGCTTTACATACAAAACTTTTTCTGCCCTCAAATATCTAATTTGTCCTTTTTCACTTTCTCTCGATACACACACACATCTATCTCTACCAAAATTACCTCACTACTTCTCCTACTCCTTCAAAATGATTTTTTGATCTCCTTTATATACCCGCTAATTAGGAATTCATTGTATGTCAGATTCACAACAAAATATAATATTGTTACTTATGTCAGCTCAATTCATTAATTAGGGTTGATGCGTACCCACACAAGTTGGCTAGACTTTAGTAGAAACCCAAAGCAATGTTCCAATCATAAAAAATAACTAAATACATACTCCGGATACATATGCGATACACCATATAAAACATGTTGGCCAGAATAAGAGAATAAACCATGAACCATACTATCGAACCTCTTAACTCAAACTCTGACTAATCCAACACCACAAAACTCACCAATAGGATAGTACACATGCTAGGAAGACTTCCCTAGAGATCCACACTACAAAATAATGATCCGGTAAAGAAATCAGATCAGCTTACCAACTGGATGTTCTACTCTTCATTCTTTATGTCGATAGATTATAGAATCTTACTTTTCTTGCTGGTAGGAGCAATGCAAACACTGCAAATCATACTGTTGACTCCAATTGCCATAACTTTATAACTTTATAACTTTATGTTTGTAGAAAGGCATGATATGTGAGACAAAGTTATAGGAAAATAGAGAAAATTTTACAAAAAACTTGTTCAATCATCTAGTAATGCACAATGCTTGCAAGAACAAGAAGGAAAAATATGATCATCATTGGTGTCCAAGGTAGATTCTATATTTCATACTACAAAGTGTTGAGTTAAAAAGCATGCTCAATACTGTAGCAAAGGATTTTCAAAGTCACAATCTCCAGAAAAATGCATCAAAGAACTAACTCTCAAAAGAGTTACAAAAGAGATTAAGTAAGCAAGCCCCAAAAATGCTTCCACCAAAAAAGGCTCTAGAAGCTTCTTGGGTCAGATTTATCAATAAGGCCTAAAATATAACACCTATATCCTTTCAAAAATAGATCATGATGGATTAAAAATTCATGCAAGACTTAATCAAACCATAAACACCTCTAAAAATGCTCTAAAATGGAAACAAATAGCCTATATTCTCTCAACAAAGTGATGAATCATCCCTAAATTTCTTCCTCATGTTGGCAAACAAACTTCAATTCCCCTATATGCTCTCCCTGTCATAAATAGAAGCATATCTTCATCCCTTCATGGCTTGGAAATCTCATGACTTAGTCACATAACATGTGCCCTTTTGCATTTAAAAGATAATGATTTATAAATCATCATTTAGATTCAATCATTTTACAAAATAAAATTCCTATTCCATGCATCAACATAAATCCCTAAGTAATAGGGATTACTAAGTCAAAAATGACTTAGACATGCCTAAGTCATAAGGCATATTTGCAAAGCCAAAATTACAAGGTGAATGAACAAAAAGCAACAAGACATAAAGTCTTGACCATGGCCTTATTGATTTCAATGAAAATTTTAAAAGAAAAGGAAAAATTCCTAACTTTTATTAGCCACACAAAATAGGGTTTCAACCCTAAAGTAAAAGAATGCAATATTATTTCATTTTGTAAGAAGCTTCCTGAAGAAGCTTGACTACCGCCAAAAAACCCTATTTGACTATGAGCTTGGAATTTCAGTATTCACCACCATTTTCAAAAAATTTTGAAAGATCAAAAGAAAAAATTGGAGGTATGTTCGACTTGCCTTCAAACCTAGAAAAGAATTCTCCATTTTTCAAATTTTAGAAAGCTTTTAAGCTTATGAAGCCACGACTATAAGAAAAATTTCTGATATTTTCTTCATATTTCTGTGTTTCAATTCTCTATCTCTTCCTTCCTAGGTTGCCATGGAGATTTGCAATTGATTTTGGGAAAGGAAATTTTTCTCAGGAATACTTGGAGAACAAAATACTATAGCTGGGTAAGTAAATTTTGTCGCTTCATTTCATTTTTATTTTTTTTGATAGAAAATTAAGTTCACCCATGAAAAAAATCACAACTGCTTTTGATGTTTGAATAGGAAAATTCATATTCGAGCTTTGTAAAAACACTTCTGCTATTTACTGCTTGAAACTAAAAAAACCCACATGGGTTTATAAGATTTATATTGTATGCTTTTATCTTTCTTTGTAGATATCTCAATACCATGGCTGTATTTTTTCTTGATTTTCTATGGCTTTGTTTGTGCTCATCTTCATGGCCGATCTGGGTCCTTCATTTTATGGACGTCATTATTATGCTCACATTTGAGCCCATTTGTATGGAAATGAACAAGATTTACACTAACATTCTCTTTCTTTTGAAGCATTCTTGTAATCTCTCTTAGAAGAAATAGTTTAGTCTTTTATTGTTTTACCTTTCTCAAAATCTTTCGAGGGTTTTTTTTTTTGAAATTCTTTTGTATATACTTCAGAATAAGGAAAAATGCTAGACCTATGAAATGGTTGTGGGCTTCATGATTTTATTGCATTCTTCTGGGTCATTGTCAACATACTGTAGCCTTATGATATCCTATAGGAGTTTGAAGTCATTCTTGGGTTATCTTCACCCAAGCTCTTTATTGTTTTCCTGTAGTTTTTCTTTTTCACTTTGCTATGGCCATAGTTCGGCTCTTATACTATACAGAAAAACTTTGATAGCCACAAACATTCTGTGTTCACACCTCCATGAATATGAGAAAATCTTAAAATATAGGTAACATATAGGTTTTATTTAACCCTCTATACCTATCTATGCTCGGTCCTTTGATTTTTATTTTTCTTGCATTTTGGGTATAAACCTTGCCAATGACTGAGAATCTTCTGCATTTCATAAATTGGGGATTTCAAAACCTATTCTGGGTTTATACTCCTTGCAATATGTTTTGAAGGTTTGACCTCTCTGCCAGCCATTTGATCACTACCTTTACTTATAACTTTTATGTTATTCTTGACATCACACTTTTATGTTGTATAACCCATATCTCTACAAATCTCGTGGCCATCATAATCATGATGCAGATATTAAAACCCTTACCTGAATACTTCGGCCACTGTATTGGTATATTTTCATACTCTTCCACAAGTATCATGCATTTTGGGTCAATATTGTGCACGAGGACCTCTGTGTTGTATGTTTCTTGCTTCTTGTATTGAATATATTCTCCCTATTTTGATACATAGATTGCTTTACTTTCTTAATTTATAAATTTACCTTGTATCATGCATAGAACTTCATGATCCTATGCTTATTAAACATGCTGCTTCACTTCCAAAATAGATTTTTTTGTTGCTTCATGTTGTTATTGTACCTCTCAACTTTCTCCTTCTTGACTTACTTAAAGATCCTTTAAAATGCTTTAAGATCCTATGATATGCTTAATGCCTACCATTGTGAACTCTTGACGAAGTTAACATAGATTGCAATTATGGATTTATGGATTAAACACCATGGATTTATCACTTCATGTTGTTGCTTAATGGCTGTACTTTTGAATGATCATGTTATTTTATGCTCTCTTCACTATTTAAATGAGCAAGTATCTATCATTATCACATCATAATTGTAGTTTCTATCTCAAAAGTTGTTGTAGATTCCTGACATAGTAATATGTGTTGAATGCACTTAAATGTACCTAAAAGGTTGTGCATAAATTATGAGTTGGGCTCAAACCTTGTGGGATCCACATTTCACCACTCATTTTGTAATCGAACAAAAAAAATACATGATTACATCTGTAGATGCACATGAAGCAAACAAGTTAGAAAAAACATGTATATTTTAGGTGTCTTTGATGACTCCAATGGTTTTCCAAGACACTTAAAATGTACACAACTTATTTAATACACATTATGATAGATTTATGCATGCATAGGGTGAATGTGTATGTAATGTTTGTAATCAGTCATTGTTTAGAGTATACTCTAACACCATTGTTACTATCATATGTAGGACTAGAAGCAGAATGGGGCTAGAAGGAACAGATGAAGCTCGAGATAGTAGTAGAATGAAAAGACTATAGTAAAGACTAGTCATTCATAGGCAATGGCTGGTTACCTTCCTTCTATGAACATTCATTGCTTTTCTTACTCATTCATGTATGAATTTTTTCATAATTTTGTATTGAATAAGCAAAGGTTAGTCTCATGGCTTGTATGAGACAATGTACACTTATACATTCAATAAAGATTACTTTTTTTCAAAAAAGATCACAATCCTTTTTCTATTACATGCATGTGTATGAATGCATTAATCTTTAATTGTAATCTCTTCTAGATTGTTTCATTTATACATTTGAATGTAATGAAGGAAAGTTAATAAAATGTACCTCATTTTTTTAGTTTAAAATCAATACACTCCACCTGATTGAACCAATGAGTGAAAATCTGGTAACAACCACCATCATACTTTTCATGCTTAAAAAACTTACTCTTATCACATGTCATATGATTTGAGTATACACTATCAATGATCTAGTAATTTTTCTCCTCTCTATAATGAAAAGAAGTCAATGTAGTTCCTTCAATGTTATGACCTATTTATGGAGCACTTTCCTTCACACAAATTTCAA